>NNCF01126214.1:956136-983920 GCA_002313205.1 Laupala kohalensis
AAAAAAAAAAAAAACTATTTGCATTTCTTCTTTCACTTGCATTTTTCATTCGTCAACGATCATCGACACGGCCACCTACAAAAGCATGGTATTAACTATTGATGATATTCCTCTACATATGCGAGAATATTGTTTTTCGAAAGGAGTTGCCGATTTAAGCAGTTCCATAAGAAGGTTTGAAAATCTGCTTGGTTCTGACGTCCTGACGAAATATCCAAGAACAACTTTCAAATTATAATTATTTCTGTATTCTCGTTTCCTAAGCTGTTTTAAAACATAGGAAACAATGTTTTATAGAATAAATTACTACTATTTGTAACAGAAGTACTTTGAAGTTGAAAATAGAATCTTGCAAATGTTAATGTAAAATATTGTTTTAAAAGAGTATGAAAAATGTTTTTGGTGCAACGATGTGCTTCCAGGATGTATGCAGTTTGTATGTTTTAAAATTTTCGTGTTTGAGTCTGATAAAAGTATTTCAACTTACTTTGAGCGTATGTTAATATTTCAGATAAGGCTTTTGTCCATTGAAGCCTGTTATCAATTCAAAATAATTTTTTGTGTTTTAAGTTTATATAATACTTCATGTTAATATTTTTTCTGACCATATAGAAGAACCATCGGAAGTAGGAATCATACAATTAATTACTAAACAAACATTTAAGTCATCCTTATATTATATAAGCTTTTTAATACATACGATAAGTAAGGGAGAGTCTATTACTTAGGTAAACGTGTAATATTGTCCAAATAAAATATTTATTTTTAGACCGGCAAACCTACTGTTCACGTTTACTACAATTCAGAAACTACAGCAATTCAAACTCTATGACTTTATAAAAATTTATATTTCGAACATAATGATTTAAAATATCACAAAATAAAAAAATATATTATACATACGCACTTCTCATTCTTAATTATTAACGGTGCATATCCAATAATTGTGAACTTGAGTTGCAATACCATTTCCTGGTTCAGATACACAGGTACAAGAATTTTTAAGGTACCTCAATTTCTGCACTTAAGAAGAGAATTTTGGTTTCATTTTTTGGTTTCCGCATTGATGATGTTCTAACTGTTGATAAGGATACATAGCATTATGCCGTGACTATTTGATCCCTCTTCAGATCCTTATGGAAGTTAGTTGTGGACGTGGCAGTTGTTGATTTTCTCTACACAAAACACTTAATATGTTTCCACTACAACTCGTCGTATCTCAGAACAGATAATCACCACAGCAACCACTTTTGCTGGTCGAACGAAGTTAATTTTTCCTTGATAAGATTGTAATTAAGGTCTTTTTCAGCAAAAATTCATAAATAATAACGTAATATTGAATTGGCGTAACCAACTGAGATATTCATTGACTAGGAAAAAATCTTAAAAAGAATTTAGACATTTTTTTAATAATTACGTGATACAATGAATGCTGTCTTAGGTTACGGTTTTTTGTACAGATTTGTTGTATTTTGGACAATTTTTAATGTGTAAGTTCTAATTGTGTAACGGAAAAACTTTTTACTGATATAATTATCGTTGAAAATCTATTTGGTGCGTATAGTACAGTCATTTAATGCTCGAAACAGCATCTACCTCAGACTATTTGGGACAAAAATTACGCTTAATTTCTTACGACCTAGCTTAGAAAATATTCTATTGTCAGACGAATATGTTTGTCGGGAAGCGTTCGTAGACTTCATACTCCAGCACATTATCCAACTTTTGTGGTAAAATTCTGAATTTTCGATCAACTATTTTTTTATGAATACTGATTACAAATATTAATTTTGTGCCCTCATAATTTTGGAAAATTAAAAAAACTCAAAAATATGCAATATAGTTTCTAGATTATTATTACGTTCATTAAAAAACTATTTGAAACTAAACTAGACACGTTTTCCCGCATCTTACTTGTATAGAAACGTAAACCTACTTTACAAGTGATTGAATAAAAACCCCGTATAACTGAACTATTTGTAACATTCATTTTAATCTTGATATATTATGTTTTCATACTTTTCGTAAATGAGATCAATATTCTTAATCATTACGTGACGATAATGAGTCATTACTAAAAATTTTTACTTTCAGATATGTAAGTATAATCAACTTTTTAATTTTAATTAATTCAGTTTAAAAGGAACAAAACTGAAAGAACAAATCCATTACTTGGTCTAATATTTAAAAAAATAACACTGGAAGATATTCTGCCTCCACTTCCCGTTAACTATTTACGGACAATCTCAGTTGAACAGAACTATCAAATTAATCGAACGTTATTTGTTATAATGCACATAATTGAAAAGTGACGTGTGATGGATAATTCTCATTTCAAAATTTCTAATTTAAATGTTTTTCGTCAAAATATGTCTTAAAAATTATCGAGGCAAAAAGCTAATATATGCTACAAATGTTTGTTTCCTAAAATTTTATGAAACCAGAAATAAGTTATATGTTCTTTGTCAATAACAAAACTAAAAAGAAACAAATTTGTATACACAAAAAGAGTAATTTAATTGATTAGAAGAACTGTAATACATAAACATATTTTATTGTCAGTAACTTATTTAATTTAAATTTCATTTTCGTAAATAATTATTTTAAGTCCATTTCGATTCGAAAGATTAATTATGAAAAAATGTTGATAAACCTAGTCAGCAAAAATTAACTGGTACTGGTAAACGCCATATATATATATATATATATATATATATATATATATATATATATATATATATATATATATATATAAAATCAGAGAAAGATTTCCATAAAACATTATGACAGTATATCTGGGCACAAATTTATAGTCACAATCATTATATACAAGTTGATTCATGTTGCGGGCTTTTCAGGAGGCCGGAACAAAAGACGGCGTTTTGGTGTAACGACACAATGAATGGTCCCCGACACAACTCTTACGTCAAGGAAACCAAAAGAGGAGCAATAAGAGCAGGCACATGGAAAGAACCACGAATGAAAAGAAACGATGAAGCGAAAATCTTTGCCAGTTTCTTTCAATTCTAAGCGTTGGCAAGCTCAGGCCAGAGAGAGTCGTGCCTCTTCTTGTTACCGAGACGTGCTCGAGAGAAATGGATACTTTTTTCTGGGGCGGAGACGACAATCTTCCTACAAATGTAAAGATCCTTGAGAAAAGGAGGCAAGTCGTTGAAAGCCTAATAGACTATGCAAAGGAATTTTGTAGACGTATGATTTCATCCTCAGTGAATCAAGATCTTAATGGTTTTCAATTAAGTGGTTCAAGTGTGATTAGTGGTTGAAGATTAACTAATAACTAAAAAAACGTAACTACAAAAAGTAAAAATTCTTAATGTGTCCTCTTTTACATTTGGCTCATTGTTGAAAATAATTCATTGTGTCTGTATAACTCTCTCATAAATAACTAAAATGAGAGCAATGTACAAATGAGCAATGCAATGAGCAATGCAATGTACAAATTTTCAGGGTTTTCTAAGATAAATTTTTAGTAAAAAGTACCACATCTCTAAAGAAATTTTACAACTGATAACAACGTTTCATTTGTTATAACGGGCGAAAATGCTTTTATCGAAATAATTAATTTTAAAGAATCATAAGTTATTATGAAAAAGTGGTCAGAAATGAGAAATCCGCGGCAGATCTTTATAAAAATAAATTATATACATTGTAATATTTATGTGCATTAATTCTATGTTCCTCTAAATACAAACATAAGACAAAAATTGTTGTGAAATAATTATGCAAACAGCTTAGTTTTAGTATGTATCCTCAGTTAAATCTCATATATGGGAAGGAGATCACACATTCTTCCTTTACCTCATTCTGGAGATGAAAGCGGGGGTGAAGTCCAACTGAGTCCACACTCCAAGATCCGAGTGCTTTACTTCGTCCCACGTAGAGTACTTGATAAGAGAACATGCTGGCGACGGCAGATCTGCAACAAGTAAAAGAGAAAACATATGAGACTTATGAAAAGAAAACACATGATATAGAAAACAAAAACAAAACATTATAGCATACATCATGGTATAATATGAGGTTTATTGTGGTTTTATAAGATTTATTCATGTTTTCTGCAGGAATAAACGTTTCTACATCCAGCACTCCATTTAAACAGTAATTCAAACGGTTAAAAACTTATTGATTAAAACGATCCTCGGACTATTATTGACATGAGAAAAGTGTTTGAATATTTAGACAACCATATGACTTCCAATATTACATCTATTTTACTAATGTCTGTCCAACACGATTGGTTCAAATTTCGTTTAAAAACTAAACGTTTGACGTTACGAAAATTCTAGTATCCAGTTACTCCCGAAGTATTGACAACATTGATTTTGGACTGTTGCTACTTGGATACAGAGCAACCGCATTGGAATAATTTGTCAACCAAGGGGAATTTTGAACGAATTGTGGATTGATTAATTTGATTTCTTTCATGATAAAGGAGCAAAAATTATTTTGCAAATAACAGTTCTAAATACGCACGAGGAAAGCGCGTATCGATGATAGTGTGAGGAATGCGATTTACACATGTCCACAGCATTGAAATTTAGCGAGTACCTTCCATATTACTATTGTAATCGTATTAACACAATTACTGCTTAGTTGCACTTATTGTTTCGTTAGGCGTCAGAGAGAATATTTGGAAATGTTCTCCCGATGTGTGGACCAGAGAAAAGAAAATACATCTTCATACATATAAATAAAATTAAATGGTGTACAAAATATATATTCCAATAAATAAATAAATGCAAGTACACAATTGTGAATAAAAATATTCCATCTGTGGAGAAAGAATACAATCATCAATAGCAATGTTCTTAGCCAATTTTATCAATACAAAGCTACAGTTTACTGGAACATTAATGGAACTATTAATGGCGTATTTATTGTAACAATAAATCGTGAATTTAGTTTTTTTTTCACCTCTTATGATTTTTAAACACTATACTCAGAATAATCTATCGTTCGATAATAACTTGTACATGTAAAATTACAAACATATTTGCGTTAAATTACAAACATATTGACATTATATATGTATTATTACTCGCAGCTAACTTTTTATCTTATCTAGGAACTTTAAATGAAATTTTTGAATACGCCTCTGCCTTAGGGCCCTTGATCGGAATTGATGGGATTGTCCCTTGCTTGCTTCCGGAGAGTAAATTAGTTTATTGTGCTCCACGTGGTCATACGCAGTCTGTACTGTTTTTTGACAATAAATTTATTATTATTATTATTATTAAAATGGTATTAAACAGGTTGTAGTTCATTGTACAACAGTACGTCAACTATTGATGTGGCTCTACTAATTAATTCATTACTTTTAATTGAGACTTATTCAGAAAAATATTAGAAAGGTAAGGATAAACCATTTCGCACCCGAGGAGGTTGGGTTTTGAGGGACGCAATTATACGACAAAAGAGAATGTGGAATGGGAAGACTGGGTCGTTGGGCCGCAGACCCCAAAGGTTATTTCTGAATAAGATCATAAACGTATCAACCGAAGGTCTGAACATCTTACGCAGTAGTTCTCGTGGAGCAAAAGTTAAAGAAAAGAAAATTGAATAGATGACAGAAAAATTAACCAGATACATTATTGACATGTATTTCATAAAATCGAGTGGAAAGTTACCATAGATATTCGGGGGGATGGTTAGGGTTATTTTCGAGATTAGTACGTCCATGTTGTTTTAATGTCTGGTGGTCTAGCCTGAACACTAGAGGGAAAGGTATTTAGCATGACTGGTTGCGCCCAGTATCTTTGCTTGAGCGGGAAATGGTAAACGATCTAATTCGAGCGTGTGCTTCGATGACAAGAACATTTGTGGCACTTGTCCATGTGTAATGAAGTACACTCATTAGAGACAAACAAGTATTGTTATAATTTTATATCTGTAAAGTAATCATGTCTAATTTGCCACGTGCTCAATATAACACACACACACGTGGCAAATGACACAAAAGTCTACAAAAATAAAGGTACGTGACACCATTTTGAGAGAATGCACGTTGCTTATTTGTCTTTCTCACTACTTCCTAGCTAATCGAAACTTGAAACACAATCAAATATACTATTAGCGACATACTTGCATCAATATATACACAACGGCACGCAAACTGATGTTTCTAGCCTACACGCTCGAAAGTTCTACAGTTTCATTTTAGTCGTTTGTCACCAGGCCATTGCGTATCTATATACACACCCGTGTGGCATTACTTTCGCCTGGTAACATCAGTTTCTCGATAGTTTTAGCGTAAGATTACGCCCGCTATATATTGGCGTGTTCCATGTACCGGGTACATTGCACCCCTCTCGTTGTGTACTAAAACCGGATAAACACGTCATTGCTCCACGTGAGATTACCAAAATGAAATCAATCATCTTAATAATTATTTATCTTTTTGTAAGGACTAATTCAGTGTACAACCATTCCACTACGTCAGAGAGCTTTCATACCAAGATAATATTTGCGAACTTATAGCGTTCATTACGAACGTGTTATCAGAGGTTAACCAAACCTCAACAACGCTCAGAGTAATCTTTTCACTTCGAAAATATTCAGGGAAAGTTCTATTGCTCTCAGTGCGCGGTGAGGGCGCCTCTATAGATAAATGGAAATATCATATCTCCGCTCTGATGCAACTTCTCTGTCATATAGAACAACATTTTTGCACTCGGTGTATATCAGTGCACATTCAGAACACCAAATGGATAATACTATAAGTCATATTTTTGTCGCCCTGCGATATGGATTCGCGGCCAACGTTTATGAGAAATTAACGACTCAACCAATACAATGTAGATTAATATATTTTTTTACACTATGAAAGTTAACATCACTAAAATTGCGTACTTTTTCCTTACAACTGTTACCAAATGCTCAAAACCTGTATGCAAAACCCACCGTCATTGTGAAATCTACTTACAGACATCCAAGTGATCAATTATGATCTTCATTTAATTGATACCATATTCTGGGTAAATTGTCATAAAATTTCAACAAGTTGTGTTTGGTATGATTTTGATAAACAGGTTTGTTAGTAATAGAAGAAGGATTCTGGCCAAATTGGGTTTTGTTCTTCGTTCTTTCATCGGCGATTGAGTGAGTAAGTATTGCCAAAATTTGCAATTCTCTGTCTATAGAGGAATGTGAGTCACGTGGGTCATACAATAATAAAGGAAGAGTTAGAAAAATGTTCACTTCTTCCGCAAATAAAAATCATTTCTCATTGTTATTTTCACCCTGGCGAAGCTATATTATTACAATTCTCTCAAGACAGCAATCCTGTCCCTTCAGGCCTAAGGTTGTGTATTATGTTATATGACACATAATGAACAAGGAAACCTAATATTGACTTACGATCTAAATATAATTCCAGTTGTTATACCAGGTATATCCAATAAAAAACTTCAAGACCTCCCCTAACGCATGATATTTTAAATCTCATCTCTTTTTTTGTTTAAGGTGAAGACTAACGTTATCAGAGATAATTGTATTTGGTTTTTGTAATCATCTTCTATTGAGAGTGCAGTGAATAGTGAGTTTTGCCAAATTTTAGAACCATTAGCACCAAATACGATATTTTTTGGGTGGGTGGGGGGTTTGATCTAAAAGCATTGATTCACAGCTTGTTGATTTTATGCTATTGAATGAATGTATAATGAGAGGGGCATTAAGACTCTGCAGTTCTCATGACTTTAAAAAAATCTGAAGTCTCATTAAAATTAAAATAAACTTATAAAGACATAAAATTGTAATAAGCATTTATTAACAAAAGAAGTATTTCAATGTATTGCCTAATACAGCATCTTTCCACATTGAAATTCATTATATCTTTTCATTGTTTAAAAGTCTTAACCAGTTCTTCTCACTATAAACTTCTGCCCGTTTTATAATTGTCATAATCTGTTCACGTTCCTTTTTATAGAATTTGCATTCGTAAATAATGTTTTACATCTTCTTTTCCATTTCCACACTAGCAGTCATCGTATTCAGCTAGTCCCAACCTATGTAAATAACTATTATATGGTGTACGTCCTGTCATCATCTGCATCAAGTTGGTATTAGGTTGAAACCATCGTCTATGTTTAGTCACAAATGTTACATCCGGTATAAAATGATACAAGGTTCTTCCCATTGTTGCTTATCCCAATGAATTTACCAGAAGAGCAACAACTTCTTGGTTATTTTACTTTTCCACGTCTTATCTGTAATACTAACCTCTTCTCCATCAAATATTAAACTCTCCTCCTTTCGCAGACGAAACCGTAACGCCCGCTTTTGTATCACTGAATCCTCAAGCAATATACCCAGTACTACCTACTTCTAAAGACTGGGAACTGTTCGATAACATTTACTTCAGGGGAGAATACACGAACGATGAATACTTTGGAGACGCCTTTCCACATGTTGTAAATGTGCTCTGTCTTCCCACACACTTGAACAATAAGTGAACATAGGCAATATTGCTCCTTCGTATATACGATGCACTTCCTTTATCCCAATGTTGTTTTTAGTAATTGGTACTTTTTCTAACCTATAGAGCCTCCGTTTCATTCTTATCAATATACAATTTATATGTTTTTGAACTGTTAAATTCCTATCAATTACTTATAAAGGCGTATGTCTTTCGTTCGGTGAAATAACGACGTAAGAACGAAATAGAAAAATATGTAAATGTAAGAAATACTCAACTTTCATACAATGCCAGAAATACATATATTGTCGATTGTTGATATAACCTTACCCGAACACACAACAAATCTGTATATTACTGTTTTTTTATGTTGGTTTAAAGTGCTGTCATTTCAGCTCTTCGCTTCTCTTGTAAAATTACATTTTCCGCAGAGTGATAATATTGTTTTACAGGTTGAGTGGTATTTGTCATATTAAAAAGCCGGATGGGGATTTTTTATTGATTGCTCGTTGATACTGTCAAAATTTTATCTCTGTCAGAAAGGATGATAAATTTCTAAAAACATTATTTATGGAAATTGTGTCAATGTGACATCACCTATTCATTATGTACTTAATAAACATGATCAATGATATGCTAATTGTTGACTGTAATGATTCATTAAAAATAATTGATATTCTCTGTGGTGACTAGGAACACACCAAATTAAAAAAAAAAATTGTTTCTATAATGCATACCATGGACTATGTACGAGTACATAAGTTTCTTGGTCGACTACGACTTCAGTCTATAGATATCAGCCAAGCAGCCAAACAGCTGTACCTGCGCTGCTCCTTATTTAATGTGTCTTCAACTACACTAAGCAGTAAAACGGCAACTTAAAATATTTCGTCAATGTGCAGACAGATAAAGAGATACCGCGACAATGCCAGAATCAAGTACACGCACAAAAAGATAACAGCTATCAACCAGAAAGCTTAATGATAACTTGCGTGAACTCATTTATCATCATGCCAGTTACAGAACATGAAATATTGGATACCATTAAACAATTGAAAAATAAGAAATCTTCTGGTATTCATTTAAGTTTTAGCTCTGGTATATTTCCAGACAAATTAAAATTAAGTACAATACTACCAATCTATAAAAAAGGGATCTACCTAAGACCTGTCAGTTTACTATCGTTTTTTTCAAAAATTTCTGAAAAAATAATGAAAATACGACTTCTTAATTATCTTAAGAAAATTAACTTCCTTAGTGAACATCAATATGGTTTTAGGAAAAGCAAACCGACTGAAGACGCTACAAAAACGTAACAGAAGATATTCATTATTGCTTTAACGAATACCAGAAATCTACTTCCGGAAAGCATTTGATTTGGTTAACAATGTTATATTAATTAAAAAAGATAGAGAAGACAGGAATAAAGGGAGTCGCTTTCAGCTGGTTTGAGAGTTTTGTACATAACAGACTACAGCAGGTACGTATTAAAGGCTATGTGAGTACTCCTCTTAAAGTAAAATCAGGAATTCCTCAAGGATCTATTTTATCGGCCACCTCTTCTTAAATCAATGATTTACTAAAAAAATGGGGTAGAATAAAAGCTTTTGCAGACGATATTGAGCTCTTTTACTTATGAACATATAAATGATGACTTAAAAAAACTGGTGTACTCAGAATGCTATGCAAGTGAATGTTACGAAACCAAATTCATCAACTATAAAGAATTTAACTTTCCATGATCTATAAAATATCATTTTGAAACTGTACCACAAATGCATGTAATTGTCAATGTATAGAGAAAGTTAATAGTTTTAAATACCTTGGTGTAACTATGGATAACAAATTATCATCGGAAAACCACATCGGATATTTACATAGTAAATTAAGATCGTCAATTAGGATGTTTTAGTACCTACACAACATTTGTGACACTGACATGATGCGTAAATTGTATTTTGCATTAATTCATTCTAGATTAATATATGCTATCAACTGTTGGGGAAGTACGTATAAAAAGCTAATTAAGAAGTTAAAAACAAAATCACTTTGTTCGTATTATTTTATTATATTGTTTAACTATAATTTTTATTTTAATAAAATGATTATGGGCAGTAAGTGGAAAATTAACCTTAAAAACTACTTTGAGGGTTAAGAAATAAAAAAAGTATGTATCTATATTATATGGAAACGAACGAAAATGCTCGATTGTGTACAAAATATTACTTACTCAACCACGAGAGTGAATAAAATAATTTTATTTCTATATTTGACGATTATTCCACATCAGTCACCTTAAATTGTTTGCAGAGCCATTCAATTATAATCTAAAGACCACTAAATTTTTTGTACAGAAATGGCGAAAAACAAATTTTGGAGATAAAAATGACAGTAGAAAATAAATCAGAGAATACACTTTTATACGAAAGTTTACATTTATTGAAGTGGAATAAAATGATGAATTATCTGCTATTAAATAAATTCTTATGACGGAGTTCAGTAAATGGCATGAATAGTGTCGTAAATGGTTGACATGGCAATTTTTAGAGCTGTTAATATGACCGTAAAAAAGTCTACATTTCAACAATGGCAATTAAATGTGAATAGTGTCGGTTAGAATTATTGTTGAGGTTAAAATATTGATTTATGAGATTTTTATATCACTACGAATGGTTATAAGAAAGATTATTGAGTGAAGAAAATAGAATAAACTGTGACCCATGTGGCAATACATTCAACAGTTGGCTGACATGCTTAACAAAGCACATGGATTTAACTTAAGTTCAAAAACGCATTTTTTACTGTTTCATTTGAGTTGTAAATAAATATATCAAATAATCGCTATAGTTAGTTGGAATTCCAGTTTCCTGTTCCTTTAGCAATTTATGTTTTTTAGAATTCAAGTCACAAGTCAAATAATTATCAGTAAGTTTCTTTAATTGAAAAACATAAAAGAAAACAAATAATTGTCTTTGGTATTTACCTCATTTCGGTGGGAAAGGTGAGGGATGAACAAAATTCTCTTAATAATAATGTCAATGATATTTTATAACACGCTAGAAGCGCGAGTGAAAGAATGACCGAGTGTACACACTGCCTGTTCATTACGTTCAATGGTAATTAACTGATACCGTACAGATGTATACCGTTTTCCACTCCTGTAGTGAAGGGTGAATGAAGCAAATACCTGAGATGACGTGGGGCACGTCTGTTGAGGTGCTTTGTATGTTGGCGTTAATTACCATTGGATCAAGTATGACAAAGGAGAAAAAGGGATCTAGGCTCAAAAGCACACTAGCAATAGCGACGAAGTTTAAAAGATTCCGATTTATTGGAAAAGTGAATGGTATGAGAGTTGATAATGCATGTAACTATTCTGAGCATACATACACAGAATCAATCATGCCAATATTTACCTAGTCAAAATTATCACGCCGTAATTGCTCAGGGCGAAACAATTTTAGGAAGTATTGAAAGAACACTGTGACACAATGAAGGCAAAAATAAATTATTTGCTACTCTTGATGAATATACTAAGGGAAAAATTATGATTTACTATGTATCATTGCTTTGTTCTTTGTCTCCGAGATAAACGTTGAGGAGGGACGTCTTCAGCAATGGGGAGTTGAAGTATGTATCACGTGATGAATCATTTGGAGTGTACTAGATCTTTGACGCTCCGATGGAAACACTCTCTGGCGAGAGTGCGGCGCAGCGCGAGGGGTATCTCTCTTTACACTTGGGCACGGTATGGCAAACAGTGCGACGCAAGAGATAAGGTCGCTTAAGGTCCTATCAGGCGCGATGAATGCGATCGAAGAGGCGAAGCAGAGCGGAGCGGATGTTTATTCAATCGAAGGTTGTTAAACCACACACTCTCTATGGGATGAGAGACCAGCATTCGGATCGATATTTATTCGCGAGTGCTTACAACTTCACAGTGCTTTTGGTTACCTACGCTCACACTCTATGGATCATGGACACCATATTAAATGATAAATTTCAAATCTTTGTTTATACCTAAATATATTACCCTGAAACGCGAGTACTTGATACATGTGATTTGCTGTTAACATTTTGGTATAAGAGAAAAATCTATACAGCAATTATAATTTGTATGGGATAAAATTCAAGAGAGATTGCAATGGAACTTGGATCATAACAATTTTCTTTAACGATAGTAAATTTATAAAGAATTAGTTATTTATTTATTCATTTTCAGCGAATGGTTGAAATAATTTTCTTACTTCATAGGAGCATAAATGTTATCTTCTTGGAAGCTTAAATACTCCCTCAAAATAATGGGAAGCTGCTTAGTAAAAGAAATAAGTAAGTACACATTCTTAAGAATATGAAAATTCACAGACAAATATACCAAAAGTTGTTTAAGGATACATGATAATGTCATATTTTAATTGACGTGCGTCGTTTTTTTTCCTTCTCCCATAAGATATTACAGTAAAGGATGACCCATGGGAGGTTAATGACGTTTATAGTAATACATATTCATGATTACACGTGGTTAGCCATTAATACATTAACGCTGGCAAGGATGATGTCGCTCAATCTTTCATGTAGAGTATAATTATTCAAGTAAGAGAATTCTCCTATTCCTAACTACAAGGTAACATCTTATCTTCATGATTTTTGGGTGAAAATTCTATTGATCGACTATCAAGCCCATTCATCTATCGATTAAACGATTTAAACGGAGTAGTTACAACAAGAAAATCTTTTAAATCGTAATGTACACTAAACAGATATTTTGAAAGAAATGACAAATTACATGAAAAATATTGGAGGATTTTTTTCAAAACAAAAGCTGAAGTGGATGAATTAAAAAAGTAAATTAAAATGTTGTTTTAAAAAGAATATGAACAGGATAAAAGGAATAACCAGAGTATCTTAACATTGCGATCATAATTTTCCTAGGAGTTTTATGTTTTGCATATTTTTTAATTTGTAGTTTCCACCCTATTTGGTCAATTCTCCAAATATCCACGCATTGCATAAGAAATAGTTTCTTGAAAAAGTAGGCGATGATAGGCTCATTTTTTAGTTTTCTTCCCTAATTCTTCCCTAAACATTATCCCAACTCAGGCAGTTCTAGTGCATACCCCAGAAATTTGCATTTAGAACTAATTTATGGACGGTATAATTATTTCTTGCTCAAACGAAGATTATTTCCAAAAAAATGTACGTGTCGCTATGCGTCTCTCGCGATTAGGATGTTCTGGCGTGTGTTCGTTGAGATTCAGACAGGATAGATTGTCTACACGGAGTGTGCTAGGGTTCAGATAAAATATTCCCATATCCTCGTTGTCCAAGTTTAGGATCCTTCCCAGAAAATGCTTTTAGTTGTGCCAATGATCATCAATCTTCCATCCTTTTAATACTATCTTTGCAAATCTTTGTAACTACATGTTGAAGTTTATGAATTTGTTTTGCTGTGCTTACCTATGCTGCAATGGCATGCAGGTGGCCGCAATGGAAAAGAAAGTGAAACTTGTGGTGAACACATGCGACGCAGTGGGAAGGGAAAATTAAATGTACGCGAGATGTACAGTGGTGGTAAATGCTTGACACCTTTTCCGTAAAACACAGTCACCTCAGTTGACGCCATGTGGACACCACGAGTTCGTGGTAGCGCATAATCAGCTCTCCGTTTTTCGCACTGCTGTTTGTCTTTGGTAGGAGTGGAGGTGTTGAAGTTGGAAGTACTTTATTGGTTTTGGAGTACATATATGAGCTTGTTATACCTTAGTATATGTAGCGTTGAACGACCGAACTCATAATTTTTCAGAATATAAAGTTAATGACTTCACGTTTCTACGATATCTGAAATTATCTGTCGAAAATTGTCTGAATTATCAAGCGAGGTAATATGTTTCACACTGAAATACGTGGCTAAGATTCATGGCATGGATACACACATTATGCCGTAGTTGAAATTTTCATTAAATGATTACATAAAATTTTTGTCAAATTAATTCTATGAAATATAAATGGAATAGATGATTCATTGTTAGCGGGGCAACTCAAATTAATTTAATCTTTAATCTTAATTCTATTAAATTTATGATAGTTACGTACGGTTGTTCACACAGTAAAATTTACTTCAACATGTTTCTAAGGACAAAATGCATCAGATATTAATATTCAAGCAAGTTTCTTTCTGCCAATCTCATATAATTCTTCTTGTCAACACATTGTATATCACTATCTCAGAGATAAATAATATAAATAATGATCAAAAGAACAAGAAGTAATATTATTTAATATAAGGATTTCCTGTAGCTGTTTATAGAGAAGTCACAACCAGAGAAAGGAATTCGTTGTTTACTGAAGGTGTTAAATATATGTTTCAAATTGAAAGTAAACCAATGGAAATCTGTTCAGAAATAGAATGGAAGAATACACAATTAGAAAAAGGATAAGGAGCATAATAAGGTTGAGATTTTGACATAATACTTATGTTTACAACACTAAAACAATTTTCTAGTTGATCTAAAGGATGAGGCTGGATATCAGAATGCTTTGTCTCCATTGCAGAGATCACATAAAACGTACAAATAATCTTCAGGAAAGAGTATGTAAAAAGTTTTGAAAATTGGGAAAAAGGACAGTACTTTTTTTGAAAAAAAAAAGAAACAATATACGAAAATAGGAAATTAATCATTATTTGGAAAGTCGAAGGACAATCTAAAAAAATCTTGGAAAATGGAACTGAAGCTTAATTTTTCATAGATACAAATCATCCAAATATTTATATGAAATTGAGAAAAGATGAAAATAAATAGTTTATATTACCTTTCAAGCAATCGAAGAAACTACATTCGATAAAATTGATGTGATGTTAGGATGGAGGATGTTTGTTTTACTATTCAGGTTGGAATGATTTGAGTGTATATTCTTAGAATAATTTGTTACTGTGAAGTTGTTTGATGAAGAAAATCGGATCAATAATTAATTATTTAATGAAAAATTGAATGTTATCTTCAATTGTGCAAACAGAAATGGAACTGTGGAGGACGATGTGTACCCAAAATGTTATATTTGCAAGGTCTCTGGGCCATGAATGTTCCGCTGAGCCAGCTCAGGAACAGTTGCGCCTACGCGTTGAGCCTCAGACGATGAAGTGCGTGGTTTATTGCTCCAACCAACGCAGCAATGAGCACAACGGGAACACAAACTCTGTTATCTCTAAAGGAGTCGCTTTACTAGTCAGCATAGGAATCAGCCGCATCGTGTGTTTGGAACTAGTGTGAATGAGACTCGGGCACAGTTGTACAGTACAATTTTCAAGATGATTTACTTTCATAGACAAATTTCATTTTGGAGTTAAAGAGAAGGATCAAGGAAAAGAATTGATTTCATAATAATGATACATAATTGTTCTTAAGAGTTTCTGGCACGACTATAATAGAAATTGAATGTATTCCTTTATGAAGAACATGTAAATTGTGGGGAGAGTAGGATAATTGCGTACACATAAGAAAAATGGGAAATTATGCTTATACTATTAAGAAACGTTAAATTCAGCATT
Organism: Laupala kohalensis; assembly: GCA_002313205.1. Taxonomy (NCBI): domain Eukaryota; kingdom Metazoa; phylum Arthropoda; class Insecta; order Orthoptera; family Trigonidiidae; genus Laupala; species Laupala kohalensis. The sequence goes on from NNCF01126214.1 coordinate 972,117, forward strand.
ATTAATAAATAAATAAATTTATTGTCAAAAATCAGTACAAACTGCGTATGACCACGTGGAGGACAATAAACTAATTTACTCTCCGGAAGCAAGCAAGGGACCATCCCATCAATTCCGATCAAGGGCCCTAAAGCAGAGGCGGATTCAAAAAAAAAAATTGAACAAAAAATTCCTAGATAAGATAAAAAGTTAGCTGCGAGTTATAATACTAATAGAATGTCAATATGTTTGTAATTTTACGCAAAAAATTACATGTACAAGTTATTATCGAACTATAGATTATTCTGAGTATAGTGTTTAAAAATCATAAGAGTTGAAAAAAACCCACTAAATTCACGATTTATTGTTACAATAAACACGCCCCTAGACGAAGCCTAGAGAACCTGTATAATTAATCCGCCTCTACCAGAAGGAAAAACGGAGAAAAACCCGGGCAAGGATTTTTTATTAAATTATTTTATTGATTATCTGGATAGTATACACAAGCACAATAATTTATACAACATATTATAGTGTCATATATTTTCAAAAGCAAAATTGGCGGATGTGGGGCAATTACGAATTTGAAGGGATAATATGTGGACAGACTTGCATAAACTAGTTAAAGCTACGCAGTTTCAGTATAGTTACAAATTAGCCACATAAAATGTAAACAAAATGATAGAGCAATTTTAAAGCTTCTTCAAAAAAAGTTGTGATATCTTAAGTTAATCCAGTAAACCCAATATTGATTCAAATGAAAAAATGTACTGTCCGCAATTACTGTCAAAACATATTTGCAACAACATTTAAGAAAAAATAAATAGCAATGGTAATATTTCAAATTTTTCCACCCCATTTCTCTAGAAAAAGACCTTTTTATAAAATAATTATTGGAGAACCGAAATGGTTCATTTAAATCAAATAAGAAACATATTAAATAATTAACCAAATAATTGTAACAATATGCTCAAAATCACGAATGATAAATTTCACACAAGAGCTTTCGTATATTGAAATTAATCTTTTGCAACAAAATCAAGAACAAACTAAAAATTCCTGGAATAGTTTCGTGTTATAATCCCAAACTTTATTGTCCATACTTAACCGCTGTCCATATTTACCTCATTCTTCCCTACGTGCAGGTAAGTTAAATATTTTTATAGTTCACGTGGTATATGTGAATATACATTGGGAGTGTTTTAAATTAACAAAAACATTTGTTTGTATTCCAATGTTTGTTTTCTGATACTATATTTTCGCTCGATTTAGCAGATATTCTAGCACATTTTCTAATTATTGCGGATTTTTATCTCATTTTTCATAGTGACTTAAAACAAATAATATAATTGAAAATTGAAAATGTGGCTCGCTTTTCAAATTGTGAATACTGATACAAAGCATTTTTCTCATCAAAGGATTATTTACTTCATGTGACTTACCATCGACAAAATACACGAAGCTAACACATTTTGTTTCATTTTTCATTTACATAAATTTTACTGAAGTGATTAATTTCGAGTATTTCCTACATTTGGGCTCTGATAGGTGGAGAATACCAGTCCTATACACTTAAACCAACCCCTTTCATCTGAGTCATGACACTGGGATCTCTCATAAATAACTGCAGGCGTATGTGCTTTGGGTGCTGATCAGCAAAAGTAACAGCTGCAACGGGAGTACGGCTCGCTATGTTTCATTGTCCATGCGTTATTTGCTTGTAGAAACAGTTCCACAAACTATTCCAATAAAGTTACATCAACTGCACTTAACATGTTTTGTTTCATCTGAGATACGACTATTTTTTTAGGTTCGTTTGTCCAAGTTTTGAACATGGCTAAAAAAGAATAGTTTATAATCTCATATACAGAAAAACAGAGACAAAAAGGCAAACTATAACTTGTGTAGAATATGAGAAACAACAAGTGTTTTGAATGAAACAAATACAAGTAAAATATATCCCTCAACAATCCTTCTGAGCATCAATACTTCCGAGATCCTTTTCGAACCTGGTGCGCACTGATTTTTGAATGAAATGAAAATATTTGTACACAGTGTGTATTTGTACAATGCACTTCCAGTTACCTAATGCCTTCAACAATACTTTCATATACCCTATTCTTTTGCTATGTGTCAAGAATTTAAAACTATTTTTATGAAATAATAATGTTATCGTTTTTCATTGAGATTTCTGTGAACAAATCCATCGCTTTATCGTTTTTGAGCATTTGAATAGAAGTTTTGCTTTCGCTACTTTTCGGACGTTCTATTTCAACGTTCAAAAGGTTCTGAAAACTGTATTAGATGGTAGATTGACAATTCAATCAAATAGATAAAAGCACATTCGAAGATATTGAACCGAGAAGACATGCGATTTCTTTCCTAAAATAAATTTAAAGACATACTTCCTCTTCATTAAAAGTCAAAGGACCATTCAATTTAGTGATTTGTACTACAGAACAAGCCCATCGCATATCTTGTAAACAAACATACAGTAATACATTTTTCGCAGGATAATCGATCCTTTACTTTACAATTCATTGTTTATTTTCTTAATTGAAAAAAAACAAACAAACACATTTTCACCGTTTCCGAATTTTCTTTACACCTCTTAATCGAGTAAAATTCCCCCAAAACAATGTATTAACTTTCTTACACATAGTTTTCGTAATTTTTTTAAATTTAATTATTTAAAAATATTTTCTCATATAATTTGAAAAAAATTCAAACCGTTGTCAAATAAAAGTACTTGACAAGCAATAAAAATGATCTGTCAATACCTATTCTCACTTCATGTGGGTAAAGTTCATAAATTTTGCAAAAATCGAGAAAAGCTACCTTTTTTTACTGAAGAAAACTGAAAATTTTCACATTGTAACTTAAATGTAAATGTCAAATGTCTAGATGACACTATTATTCTTGCAGATAAGAGAAAACTAGATTAAGTGAAGCCCTATCGAAGCTATTTCCGACTCCGTCTTTTTTCCCTTCCTTTCTTCGTTCCTCAGGTGACCTTAGCTTCACGTTATTCCTCGGATGAGATATCGGAACCTGAGCAGAAGCAAGACCCTTGAGGGACACATTTCTTCTAAGAGAAGTCCCGTCCTGTAGCAATCAGAGCTCCCGGTCATTTGTTCCTTCTGTCCGATAATTGGAGCGGGACCTTTTTGTTCCCTCCATCTGCTGACAAGTGAAGTCAAACTCCATCACTAAGGTTTCATCAGAACGTCTCTTAACTAACCATCATTCTCAAATAGCCAGAAGATGAAGAGGGAATTGTAGCGCTCTTCTTCGACCTCTTAAAGTCGTGACTTCTTTTTCTGTTTTTCGTAGAAACGAAGATTTCTCTTCTTCTAAGACACTACAACATTCCTTTGTAGAACGTTTTGACCTGCTCTATCACAGCCTTCCATTCCTTTTCTTTCCATGGTCCAATTCTTGAATTTCATGTTCCTGATATCTTTCAGCACATCACCTCTCCACCTGTTTTTTGGTCTTCCTCTCTTTTTGGTGGATAAGGGGAACCAGTTGAAGATTTTCTTCACTGCTCTATCATTGTCCATCCTGTGTAGATGCCCAAACCAGCTAAGTCTCAGTGCCTTTATAAAATTTATTATGTTTCTAGATTTAATTATTTCATCTACTTCTGTATTACTTCTTATTCTCCAGGTGCCATCTTCTAATTTTATTGGACCGTATATTCTTCGCAAATATCATTAGTCTTTGAATGTCATTTGCTTTGAGAGTCCATATTTCGACTGCTTACGTAACTACTGGTCTTATTACTGCTGTATATAGATTTAATTTAGCACATTTAGAAAGATATTTATTTTTAAACAATGCTTTATGAAAAAAGAATGCCCTGTTTCCAGCTACTATTCATTCTTTAATTTCGTCTTCAATTGATTTACCTCCAATTGTTTACAACAGATCCAAGGTATTTGTATGAGTTTATTTCTTGATATACCACATCATGAATCGTGATATCTGTAAGATTCCGATCCCCTGTCTTACACCTCATATATTTTGTTTTATGCGTGTTGATGGATAGTACGTATTGCAAGGAGTTTTTATCTTGAGTTCAAAGAAGAACTTTCTAATGTTTTTCTTGTTCTGATGATTAACAATAAATCATCAGCACAAGCCATACATTGTTTTAATCGAGTGGAAATGTTCCCCCGGAGATCTAATTGGGTCAGGACTACGTCCATTACTATACAAAACAAGAGTCGCCGATGGAGGGTCTCCTTGCTTGATCCCAAATTCAACATTGTACTCACCACTTAGCTGATTATAGATTCTAATTCTAGCTTTGGTATTATTTAGTGTGAGATATATTAAGTTTCTTAGTTTTCCTGGGATCTCGTAGTAAGCAAGGGTTTGCATGATTTTAACTCTGAGCACGGAACCAGAAGTTTATGTATAGTCAACGAACATGTTATGTAACTCAATGCCATATTCGTGACATAACTGTCTGGTCAGGAATTTGTTATCAGTAGTGGATCTATTCTGGCGGAATCCGACCTGAGTGTCGCTTAATTTGTTGTCCACTTGTACAGTCAGTCAATTATTCAGTATAATAGCGAAGATTTTGTAAGCTATATTTAGAAGTATTATGTGTCTATAGTTCTTACATTCATACCTGTTACCTTTTAAATACAGGGAATATAATAGTTTCATTCCATTGTAGTGGGAGTTCCTGAGTCCTCCATATTTTAAGAATTAGTAATTCATCGTGTAATTCATTTTTAAGTTTTCATCCATCAAATTTTATTAGTTCTGGGGGAATATTGTCTGAGCCAGCTGCTCTCCTTTGCTTTAAGTGATTAATGATATAAAAAACTTCATTAAATGTTAGTTCTTCGACTTCGCCCTCGTGTCTTGTCTGATCGTCTATGACAAGATTTTCTTTAATTTTATCAGGAGGGTCAATTATCTCCTGAAAGAAGTCTCTCCATCTCTATAATATTAGTTCATCCTGAGTCAGTATGTTTCCTGTCGAGTCTTTACGTAGGCCTGGAGGATTTTGGTTCACCGTCAGTTCACTCACCTCCTTAAAGAATTTTCTTGACTCGTTACGTTTATAGTTTGCTTCGACAGCTCTAACTTTATCATTTATGCAATTTTTCCTCTTCTTTCGACACATTTTGTTGGCTTTCATTCTTAGGACTTGATATTCCTCATAAGCGGCCCTGGTTCTTGTTGGTAGCATCTTATTCCTTGCTTTATTTTTCACTTCTATGGCTTCTTTACAATCGTCATTCCAGCACTCGTTTCTCTGTTTCTCTGCATTACCTTTACCTATTGATTCGTCTGCTGCTTTAATTATTTTTCCTTTGATGTCTTCCCAGTCTTCATTTATATCTTCTATTACGTTTTGATCTTTTAAGCTGTTGGAGAGCAACTTTCTATATGACAATAACCTTTGCGAGTTTTACATGTTCATTTTGTTCCATTTCTTTTTTTGCTCTTATTTTCGCTAAATTGTTACTGGGAGTCTCTGCCTAACGTTGGTTTTTAGCAGATAGTGGTCAGAATCTATATTGAGACCTCGTAATGATCTTACATCTTCAATAAGCTCCTTACGTTGGTTGTTCAACAAAACATGGTCGATCTGGTTTAACGTTTTAAGGTCTGGCGTTAACCAGGTACCTTTATGCATTGGTTTGTGCTAGAACTGAGTACTCTTTATTGTCAAATAATTAGCTGCAGCGAATCCACATAATAATTACCAATTTTCGTTTGTTTTGTCATGCATAGTGTGCTTGTCAGTAACACTGCGGAAAGATTCCTCCTTACCTAGTTGCGCATGAAGATCTCCTAAAATTATTAATGTATCATTTTATCAACTGCGTTTTGAAGCTGGTCGTAAAACAATTCTTTGTCTTCTTAAGAGTGATCATTGGTGGGAGCATACACATTAATTAAGTATATGTTGTTATATTTTCCTTTGAATCTTAAGATGCATATTCTTTCACTAATTGGGGAGAATCCAATGACGTTTCTGCAAACAGATTTTTTTACATGAAAGCCAATGCCTGTTTGTCCTGTTCGATTATCTGGGTCGTTATAATGGAAGGTGAATTGATCTTTCTTGATATAACCACTTCCGTTCTAATGGTGCGACAATTGACATTTGTGTTTTCTCAATTTGATCCATGAGTTGTAATTTTCCGGGTTGCAACAAAGTTTTAATATTCCACACAAGCCTACGATCAATTTCCCTTTTCCTCGCCAGCTCTGTATCCGTCATATTCCGAGGCTGCCTCCTACAGCGTTTAGCATTTTTATTTTTTATGAATGATGAGGAGCTGGTCCAACATCAACCCTCCTCCTCTGTCCGGGCTTGGAACCGGCAACGACCCTGGTGAACTACTCGATCCACCCTCCAGAGTCTCGGGTGGTAAATATCAACTCCTTCAAATTTTAATTCTTGTTTTATATATCCCCGCAGTTTCGAGTACCGCATTAAATCATCGACGTTAGCAGTGGGGTACATCCCATCCCAATCTAAAATCACAAATAACACAATTGCAATACGAATATTAAAACTAGTGAAAATATACAAATAAATGTTAACTAGCTATCTTTCACTTTGATTTTTCGAAAAATGCGGTCTGCTAATATCTATCCCCAAGATAATATTCTTGCTGCCCAAGGGCCGATTACAGAATATACATTTTATTTTGATGCTGTAAGTCGTCACTTGAAGTAGCCAATATTTTTTCATCACTTGAATCTAATTCGAATGATTCAGATAATGCTACTGCAAAACAGTTAAAAATAGTTTTGGATTTTGCTCTTCCAGCCCTCACTCACATAATATTTTTTTCATGAATGTCCGAAACTTTTCCTCAGGCATGGAAGATGGCACGTGTTCGCCCGCTCCCAAAAACGGAGAAAGCTCATTGCCTTTGTGATTATCGACCTATCAATATTTTACTAACATTATCAAAATTATTAGAAAAGATAGTGCGTAAGCAAATTGAAAATTTTCTAACTCAAAACAACCTTTTTGACAATTTTCAATCAGGATTTAGAAATGGTAGAAGTATCCAAACAGCTCCTATAAAGGAAGATATGAGAAAAGTTCTGGATGATAGCTGCGTTTCTGTTCTCACTCTATTATATTTTAGTAAAGCTTTTGATTCCGTAGATCATGATATAGCGGTAGGAAAGTGCAGAAAACTGGGTTACTCCGTATCCACCCTTTCCTGGATAACGAAATATTTTGAAAATAGACATCAAATTGTAGTAGTAGGTGATAAAAAATCCTATATCCTATTGCAAGAGACGTCCCTCAGGGATCGGTATTGGGTCCACCTTTATTCTTAATCAATGTAAATGACCTTCCTCAAGTATTATCAAATTGGTAGATATCACTTGTTTGCAGATGATTTACAGATTTATGTGAGCGGAAAATTAAGTGAAATTTCTTCTTTAATTTACCAAACAAATTGTAATTTGACATCTCTGCACAGTTGGTCAATGCAAAATGGTCTTCTTTTAAATCATTCAAAATCGCAAATGATTATAACTGGTTCTTCAAGAGCTCACAAAGTTCTGAAGAACCAACTTTACCAAATGTTGTAATTGATAACAATATAGTACCAAAATCATCGCAAGTCAAAAATCTCGGAGTAATTATGGACTATCTATTAAACTGGGAACCTCATGTTCCTAAAGTATGCCAGAATGTTTTTGCCATTATGCATTCAGAAAAATGTGTGGAAAATGTCTACCAGTAAAAACAATAAACGTATGCTATTTCCCCATCTGGATTATGGTGGTATGATATACAATAATTGAAATAAATTATTAGCTGAATCATATCAAAGAGACCAAAATCCCTGTATTCGTTTCGTATATGATGTAAATAAGTATGATCATATTTCCGAATATTATGAATCTAACAAGATTCTTAGATTAAGGCAAAGGCGCATGGCTCATTGTCTCTGTCTTTTCTACAAAATTATCAATTTCGGTTCCTTTTCATACTTAGCAGATTATGGTAAGACACTAAATTCTTCTAGACTTCAACTACAAAAATTATGCAGCATCCCAAAAAAGACGTACAAATTTCCTAAAAAAATCCTTCACTGTATCCACAGCAAGATCATGGAATAATCTTCCTCCATATATAAGAAATAGTAATTCATTTTAAAATTTCAAAAAGCATCTGAGGAATTTCCTTCAATAGTATTACGAAGGAATAAGTGTGCACTACAATAAAATAAAATATAAATTAAAGTAAAGTCAATTTAGGAATCTGTTAAATGAAATCATTGATGATTTATGTTGAGAAAGCTACATTTTTCTTTTAATATAAATTATTTTAAAATTACTTTAAAATGTTTTACATTAGTTTATATTTTTATTATGTGTAATCTTGTTCTTCCTGTAGTTAAAAGTTTATTTGTTTTTTTATGAAATATCTTTTGTACAAATGTGGACCATAATATTATTAAGAATACAAATAGCTTTTGATAGTTGGTTCTAATATTAATACTGTTCTGTTTGTCATAGAATAAAATGATTTTAGTTTTTGTAATTTTCAATGTTTTGTCTTATGCGTTTTTAAGTGTAAAAATTTGTGTATTGTTTCTTGTTTATTATTCTAACTATTATGTGTGTTTTTAAAAGTGGTTACGCGGAAAAGCGAACCTCGCCACGTAATAAAGACTATTATTATTATTATTATTATTATTATTATTATTATTATTATTATTATTATTATTATTATTATTATGTAAGTTCCAAGCTCTACAAGATAATGTCTATTACTGACCTCTTTGTGTACAGCGAAAGACATAAGAATGATACGTAAAGGACAACTTCTTTGCTTTTTTGTTAATAACTACCGTACAGTTGTTTCACTCACAATTCGTCAGAATTGTCGGTATAGCTAGGAGCATTCTATTGAGAATTAATTACAAAAATATATACAATATGTTTAATTGTGGGACATACTTTGTTAACTGAAAATACGTTACTTACAAACGAATAGAAACATCAATTTCTTGGCCCTTAGTTTTCAAACATGTTAATTTTTTAAAGAACATCGAATTGAACATTGAAATATCCTAATTATGAGTAAAATAATGTTTTAGGCAACATTTGTTTTAATAAATTAAAGAATCAATTCGGTATAAAATAAAGCATGTAGAGAGATATATTTATATTTTTTATTTTATATAAATGATATATTTTAAAACATTTTTTTAATTTCCTAATGTATTTGGTAAACCAGTTTATAATTATGTCAAAAATATCGATTTGTCTAATAGGATATACGTATTTCCCCCTTTCTTTTCTTTTGAAACGTCAATTCATTCTTTAAATATCGAAAAATTTGCTGTATTTATTTGTTACATTTTTGAATTGAAAATTCAACAAAATACATCTATATTTTTATTTAATAATATTGAAAATACTGTTTTCTCCAGTTTTATCAACAGTTTAAAGATACAAAGATAAAAAACAAAGACCATAAAAAGATTTCAAAAATAAAAGATAAAATACAAAAAATATAGAAACAATAAATAACTTGAGAGTAAAAAGTAATAAACGATAATATTACAACAAAAATACATTATAAGAGAAGTAAACAATAGAAGAAATAGTAACATTGTTACCAGGAGAGAGAAATAAAAACTGAAAGAATTAAAAAATTGTAGTAAAAGAAACAAATTTTAATGTTACGTTAGCAATGACGGAATGAATGAGAGAGAACAATTTGAGTAGGTTATATGACGGCGATATTTATGAAGCAAGTATCTGAAGACCGAGAGAAAAACCGATATGCTGATTTTTGTTCTATAACTTTTTATATTTTCTTATATTGCATCGTGGAAAGGCTACGATACTAACAAATAAATATGAAAGCAACTACCTACCAGTTACAACCTGAAAATATCTTACGAGTGAACTTTCGTGTTTTCAAGGTATCCCATAACAATTTTCGTTTACACTTCCTCACACTTCTCGACGAGTATTTCGAAACGTAAGCTACGTGGCAATTTCGCGGTGAAACGCTACGCACCACCTGTTCCCTCGTCATCCTTGCGTCAATGCTTCCGTACTTCCGGAGTCTTTTCCCTTAAAGGGGGAAGTGAAATTGAGAAAGTTGGCGCTCATAACCGTCGGGCGTGGAGTATGATATGCTGAGAGAGAGGGGGGAGGGTCAGTCGGAAGTGCTCGAAAGGTGGGGGAGCGAGGTTATGAGGGAGGATGCCTCAGTCCGCGGCCCGTCTGTCAGCGTTTCACTCCCTTTTTAGGCGTATTGTCTCTCTTCAACCCCATTTTCCGCACCCCTCCCCCTTACCGTTGGGTGACAAATCACTTTCCATTGTGCGCGGACGGTAACGATGGTGACGTGGAGGTCAGCGCTGCCTCCGCGTGGGCGGCGGATGCTGTTAGATACAGTAAGTGACGCGGAGTGGTTTCTTTTATTTTAGTGTAAGAGAGTGCGCTTTCTGAAAAATCATTATTTGACCGTCATTTGCATGGCAACAATTGGAGAGTTTGACGAGGGAAGAGGATGATGAAAATAAAGAGGTAAATTAATAAATCACTCAGAAATGGTGAAAGGATACAATTTTCTCATATTAATCTTTCTTACACGTTTATCATTATAGTGAGTAAAATCAACTATATTCTCGCTATTACGTTGCTGAGGACTTTACTACTTATAAATGTTTTGTTTCAGTGTTGAATATAGATAAAAAGAAGAGGACAGTAATACTAACATTCTCTTAATTATTTTTTCCTCTCTACCTCCAAGTATTATTGTTTCCTATAAAAGCACTGCTCATCATCTCCCTCTGTACAAAACCGTGAGTATGTTCCAAACCTTCTTAATGAACTCACGACCTTTGTGTTCCCTACCTTTGCCATACATCATAAATACAAAAATGTATGTTTTTGTATTACCAGTAGGTGATATGCTTCGTTGAAATAATTTTTATGAAACGCAACAAAATTGGTGATGAATTGCTGATATTTCGTTGGATTTTAATATTTTTACTGTTTATATTTTTTAATAAATTGTATATCCGAATGGTAAAATAATATACAAACATGATATAAAATATATATTATATAAACAAGATATATGAACACTAATTAATGAGACATTTTACTATATGGTGGGGAGCCATTTCATCAATATCTCTGGAAAATCGGGTAGATCTAAGACTGAGCAAGTTATGATACGCGCATACTAAGTGCCCAAAAACATTACTAGAAAACGTCAAATAGAAACAATAAAATTCAATCTTTTTACAATTAAGAACTAAGCATGCTATCAATGATAAATAATATTTCATGAAAAAGAGCTGAATCGTGAACTTAGTAAAACCTATTGAATTTTCATTTTGCAAATACGTGTTAACTAAAATACGGTTTGAAATAATGTATTTTTTAGTAACATTAATATGCCACGTAATGCCGAGAAAAATCAGACACTTGACGATATTTCTTATAATTTTTTACATTTATATATTTTGTAACTTTGAAAACACAAAGAGTTGGTATGATATATGAATGCCAGAGTAGTAGAGAAAGGTGACAACACTTGAGCAAAAATGTTATCAATGTCAAATGTCTGGTGAATTATATTTTTAGTCTTAGGGTTATATTAAACTAATATATAATTTCTACTTCCACTTACTTGTGCCATGCTCCTTCCTTTCTCTTTCCTGATCTCCCTTGGTCACCTCTTGTTCTTTTCGATCCCGACGCCATTAGGGCTAGGGTATCTTTCATTTTCCTACCTCGCCCCAGGGGACTAACATCTAGTAAGTACGTGTTTGGCAAACACGGGG
>NNCF01126214.1:984266-1033700 GCA_002313205.1 Laupala kohalensis
ATATATATATATATATATATATATAATTTCAAATGAGAGTAGGGAAATTGATACATAACAGTTATAAAATACCAATGTCGAATTAAACGATCGTGCTAATCTTCATAAGTGATGTCATGCGACCATACTCAATCGAAAGGATAAAAAGAAAACCTTTGAAATAATAATAATATTTATTAAATGTTATTACATAATTATTGTTCTAAATTCATTTGGAATTAAGAAGCTAAAAAATTAAAAAAATACTATTATCAAAAAGCAAATTAAATTACACCCGTCAAATGCACAACATTTCGCAACATTTTTTTTATATATTGCATGGATCAGAAGTGATTTATTAAAATATTTGCAACCACTATTGAAATATTGATATTTCTATTGATATATACAATATCACTTAAACAGAATTACAATAATCTCTTAATTGAAAAATGACAAATTTCATGTAAATAAAATATAAGATTCTTATCAACTTTGTGCGATAGAGAATAAGGTTCACTACCAAATTTGTGAAGAAAATTGATCAATCAAACTATGCACTTAACTAAAAGAAACGACAGTATAGAAAAAATGGTGATTTCAAGAATAGTTTTCTAAGAATGATATATTTCTGATTTTCAAGAGACGGAATTTCATAAGAACTGTTACATTACTTTAATTTTCGAAATGTTTTTATGACAAGAAAAAAATGGAAATTAATCATAATTATTAATAGGTATAACTGAAAAAATACGAAATAAATAATTAGGATAAAGAATTCGATGCACAAAGTGAGTAATAGATTATCTTCATTCAATACGGGAAAACATTTCGTCCTTATGAAATTTCATTATCAAATTCACTAATCGTTTTAGAAAACTAGAAGGACATTTTGATGCTTCCATAATCTCGAAATGTTGTGGAAACTGAAGGTAAGGTATAATTAGAACTATGTACCAGGAAACGCGTTATGAGCACCCAGGTTCTTGGAAGCGGTCGTAATCTAGAGATGTCATTTCACATGGTCGACTTGTGCGATTGCAATCCGGGGTCGATTGCTTTTGCGCGGATCAGACCTCGGGTCGGAAGGTGTAGGAAGAAGAGCAAAGAAAGATGAGAAGTTGTGGCGCTCTGTGTTTTGTCAGAAAAATAAAGTAAGGAGAGGAGATTATTTTGACGTTTTGATAACGTCGGAGATGTAAGAGCAGAAGTTGGTTAGTAGTTAATGAACGCCGCCACCACCACAAATTCTTAAGTTAATAATTTACACAATAATATGTATTTATTGATAAAGAGTATTTATTGTATTTGTCGTATTTATTAATATTCGACAAATGTATTGTTATTAAAACAATTCTTCCGTAAATAGAAATAAGCAATTGATTGTCTCCAAATTTGTTTTATTTGCGATTACTTTAGGTAAAATGGAAAAAATACCGATTACGAGACTTTTGCAACAAATTCAAGGACCAATGAAGATTACAATAAACTATTGAGGATCAAATACTATATGTATAAATATATAGTACTATATATATATATATATATATATATATATATATATATATATATATATATATATATATATATATATATATATATATATATATATNGCCCTTAAAACTTGTACAGGTAGGGAAAATGCAGTTACGCACTAGGGAGAGCCAACATGACTCTCCCCGCGTGTGGGACTCGCCGAAAGACTCAGCCATACCCACTAAAAACCCTCCTGCATTACAGCTCAAAACACAAATTCCAACATATCACATGACTTTTACAAAAAAACATTTTTTTTTAAAGAAGAGGAAAGAGGAAAATGAAAGATACCCTAGCCCTAATAGCGTCGGGATCGAAAAGAACAAGAGGTGACCAAGGGAGGTCAGAAAAGAGAAAGGAAGGAGCATAGCACAAAAAATAATATTATATATAATAAATATATATAGAGGATAAAATAATATTATTGTTAGCTTGTACGTTTACATGTTCCTGAAGTAAATCAAATTTTATTCGTTCTTTTATATGAGTCAATGTTTATGCAATGCAAAACAATGGTATGTAAAGGGAGACAATGTCGCGAAGTATGAAAAAAAAACACTATACTTGGGGGAATAAAATAGGAAATTATGAAGAGTTGAAAGAGGATCCCTATTGGAAGCAGCGATAGATAGAAGAGAAAGACTGTGAATGTGTGAGAATGGAAGGAAGGTGGGAGTGTGAAGAGACAAAGTCCGAGCAAAGTCGCGCCGCGTCTCCGAGGTGTAATTAAGTTCTCGCTGCGCTGGCTCCCAAGGCACCATGGCCCAACCACTATGCCCATCCGCTCCAGCGCGGCGACCGCTCTATCCATGCCCAGCTTGCTTGCTTCACTGAAGACGTCCCATGCTAAACGGGGATACAGAGGAAGCCAGAACGTGTTAATTAGCAGAAGGGATATCCGGAATTAGAGGAGAATATATAATTTTCTATTACATGACAGTGACTCTAATGTAAGGAATGCCAAGTAATTATTTGGCAACCGTCCGAATACAACTAGTTATAATTTCGGTTTCGAAGTGCTTACTGTGATAACTATCTCCTATAGTTGAGTAGATAAATTCTGTTTATCACTATGAAAATTAAATTCAAACATGGTGGACCTGGTTTCAAATGTGTAAATGAGTGAAGTCTTTTAACAACTACGTCAATTTCACAGTGGATTCGTGAGCGGCCGTGATGGCTTCCACGCCAGACAGTGCGCCACACGACAGTGTATTGTGCGGCACAAAAAATGATTTTCATATTTTGAAGTGGTAAAAGTAAAAAATCAACTAATTTGTATTTCCCCTTTCGTTGTTTTAATTGTATATACTAAGTGTTTCGAAAAAAACAAAATAAACGCTTGAAACGATCGTGCAAGTAGCGATTGATAAACACCTGGAATGGGCAGTCATTTCCTGCTATCAGAGGTCCTTCGCGCCTGCGCAGTTCTGCTAAATTGAGATTGCCGCTTAAAAGATATATTATATTTAATCAGTATGCGGTGGAAAACCGCAAGGCGATGACGCGTCTCGCCGTCCGTCACAAGGAGATAGTTCCTAATTGTAACATTAGGGAGCTCCAATGTCCGGACTAACTCGAATCTAAGGGTCGTCGTCAACGTGTGTCGCTGTCCCTCGCAAACAGCTGAAGGAGATAGTACCTAATATAATCAACAGACCGCGCAAATCACCAGGCTATCTCGACGTAAGGACAAAGGACGAACCTTGACAAATGACGATCATCGTCAATGTCGGCTGTCCTTCGCGAGAACCAGGAAGCGACTGAAATACGTATTGAATCTTATAAAATTCATTTTTTGGTCATTTTTCCATATTGAAACAACTTATAACAATTCGCATTATTGAATAGTGTGAGTTTACTTATTAAATTCAACTCATTATTGAAGATACCGCTAAAAAGTTTCTTGACAATGAAACTGTATTTTTTAGAGTACCAGTCATATTAATTCTTCTTCAAACAATAAGCTGTGTTTTTTATTGATTCTTCTTCTTACTCTTGTGGTGAATTGTTAGCAGATTCTTGCTGGGTGCTGGAGATGTGATTGTGTTTGGAGCTTTTATGTTTTGTGTTAACACTAAGTTAACTTAAAATAATAAGCATTAATTAAGTTTCGATTTGATAGTAAATTACAGGTTGCCACCAAAATAGAACCCTATTTTACTACGTCACAAAATAAAAATGGCGAGGGTGGTACACAATAAATTGTTTCCAAAGCGAGGAAAGTGAGTTGATCCATTGTTTACCCATCATTAAATGTATCCTAGTATAATCGGAGATAGTGAATTTATCAAAGAAATTATCATTTTTTTGGAAGATTTTTCATTCTACATTTTTATTGATTTATATTTAAGATTCACATATTTTTATATCATTCCTATTAAAGTTAATGAGTACCAAAGGATCATTATATTGATCTGAGATTAAAATTATTATTTTTATAAGCTAAGAAAACAATGCTTTGCTAAAATATTGGTAATTTATAATATGTTCGAAATGTTTCAGTGAAATTTTGACAGGTTTTGATATCTATTGAGATCTTGCTTCGTGTAACTCAAATGACATTATATATATACTGTCTCTTANATAAAATAATTATTAGTAATAATCTCTCTTTTTATTTTAAAATCCTCTTTGATCCGCCATGCCCCAGAATGTGTTTCATTGTGTTCCACTCGAAGGAGACAGTTCTCATTCGAAAATTATTTCCATATTCTACTAAGTTTAATTAATCAAATCCTTAAAATGTAGTTGAATAGCTTACATTTATTTCAATATTATATAGACTAGCTTGTAAGAGTTTTGAAGCTAAATAACTTTCATGCAAAAGAAACAACGGTGAACCACTGTTGCCACGACGACCCTAAACTAAATGAATTGTCTTTACTCTTGATCAGTAAAAACAGTCACCTACAAAACACAACAAATTGATGAGAGATCGGTCGGGTATTTGTTCTTTTTTTCGTTATTTTCTTTTTGTTTCTAGGACTGTAAAATAATAATTAATGTCATTTATAACTTCTTCTATAAAATAGAATAAGCTATGTTAGTCGTAAGAAAATTATTGGAGGATCGATTTGATTGTGAAAATGACACATGCAAAAACGGAGCGCGGTATCATTTAATCAGGAGAAACCATCAGATTGTCATAACAAATGAGCATATTGAGCATAACTGAAACAAAGTGGGTCCTTGATTCATGACCTTTACACTATTTTCTTTGCAGTGAATGCATTTCTTAGATTTTTCTTGAGACCTGAAATTTATATAAATACCCATGCAATAAAAACACAAGTAAGACAGCATTTTCCTCACCTTGAGTCTTCCTTTATTTTTCACATAGGTTTTCTCTCTCTCTTTTTTGTTTTCGTTTTCAAGAACCTGACCCGTTGGAAATTATCACTTCGATCTTAATGAAAACTGTCAAAAAGATCCTTGTTCAAAGAAGGTATGTCATCGTAGGGTGCTCGAATGACAAAAAAAGTGAAAATATTTCAAAGGTATGAGATACTGGACGTATATTGCTCACGTGCAAAATTCACTCACTGGGAAGAAAAAAATAGTCTCCTCTTGTAAGAGAATCGACTATGAAATTATATCTAGCATGGTCAGTGATGCTGCTAACACAGTATTTGAGGTGAAATAACCTAGAGTCTAGTTCCGAGTTATTGGAATTCAATTATCTCCTCCGGTCTTCCTTACATGTATAAAATATTGCAAATATTTAATTAATCAATAACCTGTAAGTTTTCCACAATATTGATATTGATAAAATATTTACCAAATACAATTCAGAACTAGTTTTCTTTTAGTGTTAAAATTCTCTTAAATACTTTAATCTCAACAAATATGAAATTATACTCCAATGAATCATCAAAGTACATTTTTGAACATCAATTCCTTACATATTAGGAATTATTCATAGAGTAATGATACTCTTAGCTAATTGCATATGCTTATAAAGATTCCCGATGAAGCATGACCCTTTCCACAGAAGTAAATAAACGTCTAATTTAGAATTATTTACCTTGATACATTTTACAAACAAACAAAGAGTGACTTTTCAGTGAGTAAACGACACAGTGCCCTAATGACCTTAATTATTCCTAATATCTTAGATTTTGATACAATGAGTTACTCTTATACCGTTCATTTCGCGTCCTTATAATCGCGTAATCAGCATACGTTCCGGTAGTTCTGGTTGGCGCCACAAAAGGCGCCACTATGCGGGTTTCTTGGCAGACAATTTGACCATGAACCGTTTTAAAGTTAAGTGACGCCTCCGATGGAGTGCGTTAATGCAATTGCTCCTTTTTTTGTCAGTGTGAAGACCCCATTTTCGCTGCAAAGCATTACTAGCCATGCCGCGGTGGGGTGAACAGTTCGCAGCAGTCAGTCGAGTGCGTTACGAGCAGACAGTCGCGAGTGTCCCTTGAGAACGGGAAGTGTGCGCGTAAGTTGCGCGGTGTAATAAAATGGTGTTGTGCTCATTTAGCACATATATAGACATAAATGTGAGTCGCATGGCAGCCAGATGATACAACCATTCATTCGTCCCATTATGACGATATATATTACACATTTATTCACGACATTTACATTGTAGTGGTATTTTGCAACTTCGGCGTGATCACGAGATGCTACAATACTGAAGTCATCTTATCCGGAAGGTAATTCCAATTCATTCATGAAGGGGACCGCAGCATCAAGATTTGTTCTCATGTACAGCAACAACACTCTAAAGAAATGGAGCAAGATTGGAATTGGGCCATTCAAGTTGGAACTCTGTAATTATAAGTGATCACGTACTCGCTGCGCAGAACAATCATTTTTTATTATTGGGAACGAAGGGATCGCATTTCCCTACATGTTGTATCTTCTATTGCCTAATGTATCAATTCTCATTTTCCACGCATCTTTGCCATTGTTAGATTTAGTTTTTTTTGTATAATTAAGTACAATGAATACATGTTAATTTGTAGTGGTGTTATGTGAGTCGTCATATTTAACATCTTATCATTCAGAGACAAATACGGTGTCGATAAAGGGTTGAGAATAAATATTATGCATATTACCCTTACTAATTATGTTTTTTTTATGTCCCTTTTCTTGTCAGCTATTTCAGTCGGTCTTACAACCCGACATTCATAAGGGCATTGTACCCTGTTAATTATATTCATACGTGTTAGGTTTGGCAGCACACCAGAGGCCAGCCTGCTAACATAACGCCATCCTAACATATACTTTCACTTTCCCACATTTTTCATCATGTATTAGATCTATACAACAAACAAATAAAATACTATTTGCCATGTGTCATGTCCATCAAAAGAGGATGGACAAATTAAAGTGAGACGATACTGTAACAAAACGTTTTTACTTCAAGATATCAAAAAATATTTAATCACGTCAACTAAAGCACATTAAAAGGAACGGAAATATAAAGTTCGTTCATGAATAAAATTTTAACATTGAAATGTTTTTGATATAATTAATTACAATAAAAATGAAAAGAAAAGCATTTAGTCAAATATTATGATACAATATAGTGAAATAACATGTGTAATATTTTGATAATTATCTTTTCTTTTCTTTCTTTTTCAGTTACCAAAGTATTATAATTATTTTTGTGGTTCCATTTGAGTGAAATAAAATATAAAATTTCCTGTTTTCCCTTATGTTTTCTTTACACTCCCACGTAAAGTACCATGGCACTCTTTAAGTTATTTTGAATAGTAATAATACATAAAGGTGAACAATATTTGAATAATGAGATGTCAAATTGAGAAGATCGCCTCATATTACTTTTTTGCTCTTATGACAATAACGATTTCTGCTCACAATTCCATACTGGAGTATTTCACAGAGAGGACAGACCGAACCTGGATTCGCAGCTTCCTTAGTTCCTTCCTCAAAACCCGTCGTGGTGAAAATTTAGCACCGCCCCCAACGCAAACAGACCTCGCTATCAACTTCCACCGCCAAAGAACCGCGCCCGGAAACCCCCGAATCCTCGCCAGGCGGGCTCTCCCGATCTGGCTCTGACCCAACTCGGCCCGACCGCGACGCGCTCAGGCGGCTCCTGAACGCACCACTGCACCTAACAACGCCCGCGACCTCTTTATGCAACGCGCCGAACCAGCGCGGCACACGAGCTGCGTTTTATTTCAGGGATTCCCTCGACGTAAATAGCACAATTTATGCGCCCATAACCACGCTCCCTCTGTCTCCAACGACTGGCCGTCCGGAATATATATATAAAAGAGGAGTGGAGGAGAATATAAGAAGAAGAAGAAGAAGAAAGAAAGAAAACTGCGTTCTCGATGCATTAGCTAATTAAATTGAACAGGAATATGCGAGTCGAACAGAGAATAACCCGATGTACTTCACCCGCTCCACAGGTTTTTTATGGTAGCGAGACTCTCTTTACTCTTGGCCGCTGGGGGATATGAAAGTAACAAAGTCAGAGAGGTATCTGTCACTCGAAGAATGAGAATGAATAAAAAAATGTCTGCCAACGAAAGAAAGTGGAAGGTGGAACTAGTGAGCGTGTGGATGTTGATTTATTGAAAGGCGAGGAGGTGTTCTCAGGGGACGAAGGTATTCAGGGACATGTTTTCCAGTGAAAAGTGAGGGTGAAGGAAACAGCCTACAACGCTATGGATATTTCACGTAAAAAATGTTACGAAGAATTTCTGTGAAAAGATGTATGTAATTTGAGCTTCTCTGACTCAACCCGACTCAGTTAATGGTTATAAAATTTGTCGTGCAGCGAGAGATACGGAAAAGTATACTAAGAATGTTCTAACAAAATCATCATATCCTGAACTCTATTGGTATGGATGTCACAAAAATTTCACAGACCTAAATATTTTACGAAAATCATATGGAAAATATCAACCAAAGATAAACTTTTTAATTCTATGAAGACAATTTTATTCCCAGGGAAAATTTTAGTTAATTTTCTTGAATACCATAAGGCAGAAATTATTCTAATCTCTTGATAATCAATGGATAACTTTCAAAAGGTTTTTCTTAAACTAATCTAAATGTTTGTCTGAATATCGACTATTCAGCTTTAAAATCATTTTCAAATTTAGTAGATTTAGCTTTAAGGTTATTGTTCTACTATTTCTTATAAAATGTAACAAGTAATTTAATATTTCGTTGCCACGCCTCAACGAAGTTGTAAGACCCGAGTGAAGTTGTAAGATATAAAAATACCCTCTTTTGTATGAAAGATCTTAAGCTAGTATATTTATAAAATTAAATAGAAACATGATTAAATAATTCACAAAATTAAACATTACATTTTTGTGTTGTGAATACATTCGTGGTATTTATGAATTC
Organism: Laupala kohalensis; assembly: GCA_002313205.1. Lineage (NCBI taxonomy): Eukaryota > Metazoa > Arthropoda > Insecta > Orthoptera > Trigonidiidae > Laupala > Laupala kohalensis. The sequence continues at coordinate 993,132 of NNCF01126214.1, forward strand.
AACAACCATTGCAGTTATATGCTCACAACTTCACTTCTCCGAGTAACCACATCCAACACAGTATATCACGTGGGAGCAGAAAAAAGAAAAGATTTCATAGTTTACTACTATGTTAATAAATTTTCTGAAATATTGGATGAAGGTGATAGACTTCAATGTGTATTACTGAATTGACGATTATTGAAGTAAAGCACATTATTTTAACTTTAAAGTAACTGTAATATGAGAAACTGCAAATGTGAAACCGAAATTATCGTAAAATTTCTGCTATTGTTTTCCTAAGATGTCACTATTAATTTTGATATCGTAAATGATCCGTAACTGTATTGTTCTTTATTTCCGCTCCTTTTTCAGTTCAACGTGAGTTAAGTTCTGCTACTCGCCAGAGGCAATGAAAACACTCGAAGATTACTTGAATACAAATGTTTTCCACATATGTACAGTAGAGGGATGAATCGCTCTTGGAGTCAGGACTTAAAGTGTCGTCTGTTACAAATTATTGGAGTATTTATACAAATTACAGAGGTTTCTCTAAATCTATTTGTTCACATTAGTTCTCACATCTTACTTTCTAAAATTTACAGTAACAACATAAATTTGAATAATATGTTTTCAATATAAAGCATCGAAATACTTCGAAACAGGATATGTCTTGTTTACTCTGAAAAGTGGAAGCTTCAGAAAACGAACGTCTTGGTCGCTGATGATGAAGCGGTCGGTGTTGCGACACTGGATAGCGGATATAACTTGTGCATTTATTCATAAACGTATTTTCTGCTAGTAACACTGAGTTCAAAAGTAGAAGACATCTGCGGAAGAATTATAAACGTACAAAATCATAGAAAGAAAGAAGTAAATGTTAAGTTAGTCTTGTGTGAACAGAATAAAGTAGAAACCCTCATTACCTACTTAGTACTCGTTTCCTGGAAGCAGACACTTTACTTCAACCACATACACATTGTTTACAAACATGAGAGCGTTGAAAGAGAGCCAACATCTTCACTTGGGATGGAGGAATGTGCCTTTGCATGTCTGTGGGTGAACGCTAGTGAGCGGTGGGGCTCTGCCTGTTATCGGCAGCGAGCGGCACCGCGGCGGCGTGGCGGCGCTCCGCGGTCGTCAGCACGGAGCAGCGAGAATGCGGTCAGCTGTCGGAACGCCGAGCATTCATCCCTTGGTCCTAAGGTGCGGCCGCGGTTGAACTGGCGTGCCGATTGCAAGAGAACAGCGTTCTGTGGCTGGTTGAGGAACTGTCTTTACGGACGTAGTTTACTTTGATACGGAAATAAGTGTATCATCTCGAAAAAAGTCAATGAAATAAAAGACGTTTTTGGTAAACACTGAAGGATTTGAATGTCGGGTAAGATAAGACAATGACGAGAAAATTGGTTCTTTATTAACATTTTTGAACAAAAATTATCCACAAATTTATTATACAAATTAAGGTGAATTCATTCTCATCAAAATTACACTTCTCTTATTCAAAATCAACTTGTTCTCGAGGTATCGCCCGAGGTCACCAAAGTTAGAATATCACTCTTTCATAGGAGACTCGTTCAATAATTTCAATTATTAGTTAAGAACCTATCTTCATCTATTGAAGCAAACACTTACTTGGCTGTAGAATTTGTACAACTATCTAGTGAATTATAATTTTTCATCACTTTAATGTCAAGTGCCTCAACTTTTTATTTCTCTTATGCGCTGCATTCTCCGTCACATTTATCCTATAGCACTTTTACAACGCATGTTAGTCATGAACAATATCACATATCCAACTTAGCGTCTCATAAATGTTTTAAAGTGAACAAAAGCCTTGAGTGAACATAAGAATTGTTAAAGTCTACTGGTTTATAATGAACATTGACTGTACAATTCTTTTGTTTAGCATTCTCCAGATTTTTCTCGTTGCAATGAGGAAAGTGGTCATCACAGTTTCTTTCTATAATTTCAGTGGAACTGGATGAAGACCAAAAGAGAGATGAGATATTAATGAGATGTGTCTACAACTCCTTACACAGCATTTCCGCAACTCCTCCGACACTGAATTCGTCGCCGCACTCTTTGTAGGTACTTTTCCCTCTCTTCCTCCCTTCCGCTCACCTCTCGCTGCTCTATGGAAGCAGTTTCTGCCCACGGTCGCACTCTGTCGCAACCACAATTAATCTTCATTTGCGCTGGCAGGTGCAGGGGAGATGGTGGGGTTCCTACCGCTGCGGGGACAACGCCCCGACGTGGCGACGGAAATTCTCCTCCCTTTATTCCCCTTCCTCAACACCCCCCCCCCCTCCATTCACTACCATCCTTACCACTTCTCTTCACATTCGCTACAAACTTGTTATCATGCTTTATCTACAAGTTGCTGCCTTGGGTATAATGTGTCATTCGGGGATATAATGTAATTAGAGGTGGTTCATTAATGAGAACAGTGACCTTGTTATTTTAATTTTTTGGTACTCCGTTGTCACTGAATATAATATTATATCGCTGACTAAATCGCATCTAACAATTTACACGTGATACTGATTTTCATATTTATAAACAGTGATATACGTTTTAATTAGTTAAAACTCTGATGAGGTGCATTTATTTTCCATTTTATAATCTCATAACTTAAACTAATAATTTGAAGGCTAAGAAAAAATTATAAACATAAAAAGTAACAACAAAATGTATTGTAATAGCATAAAGAAAATACTGGTGTATTAATATTTAATAGAATAAGGATTAACATAATAATTTTTGAAATAGTGTACATTTGTAACTAACGTCTCTCCCCTATTCCAGTATCATCTTTCTGTCACCAACGTGCAATACGTTGCTATGTAGTGATACTGGAAAAGGAGATTCAAATCTATCGAAAAATCATAATTGGTATTTACACGTAATAATTTTCAAGATAAATAAAAAATTTGTCAAAATATTTCTTTTTGAAGAGACACACACTCTGTATAGGTTTAAACGACTGAAACTGAAGAGTTTTCTGTTTACATTTTTACAAATATATGAGTAAAGTTGTGCGTGGATGTGAAGTGGATGAGCAGGATTTGTAAGGATGAGTGTCAGGAGCAAGGGACGGTATCTGCTGGCCACACGCTTCGTTTCTGCTCCATTGGCGTTTCTAAGAGGGGTTCCTTCGTTCCCGCCAGACGCGTGCCAGAATATTGACGGCAGGGCTCAACTTGAAGATTGAGGAGGGTATCCACCCCTATACAAATGGGGAGCGACTGACAGCATAGCGTTTGACCGCAAAGTTTTGAATAAATACTTGTGTTAGACCAAATTAAGCATACCACAATTTTTTTTATTAACACTTGTCACAAGTACACATGAAACTTAAAAAACCCACGCAACAAATCAAAATATTAAAACATTATAAAACATTATACACGACTTTTCGGTACGAACTTTTGTACTATCATCAAGTGAATATATATGTTGATGCTCAAGTCACACTGAGTTTTGAAATTATCACCTTTTTACAAGAATCACGAGCCGAAATGGCAGTTTCGATACTAATATAATGTACTTGTCACTAATTTCTGTTATGTACTATCTTCTGTACATTTTATAATGTCCACGGTTCCTTATTAATTCCTTTTTTTTGCATTGAGTAAGGCGTTTATTGTATGATTTTTTAGTTTCATCTTATTTTTCTTATATCGAATTATAAGTGGGTTCGACTATAATCAACCTTCCGTTGAATTCAACAAATCGGGTATGGCCAAATCTTCTTTGATCGTACTTTACCAATAGCTTTCACTTGTATCATAGTTTAATACTTATTTCAAAACGAACATTTAAACTCCTCTTTTTACAAGTTCATCACTTAATAGAAACAAGGAAATTATTTAAAAAATTAAAATGTTGGAAAAAATTAAATTCTTGGAAAATACAAAACAAGTATCTATATTTGTGTTAGTCCTTCACATTTTGAAGACTTCAACTATTAATAAGGATAGTATCTACTTGCCTCTTAACAGAATTCTTAAGAATTTTTGAGCTTTTATAATTTTTATTTTACCTTCAAGGAACGTCAAAGTAAAGAAAAATAATTTGTAGTGCTCTTAAGCAATCCATGGTAGAAGAAAATATTTTCGAGGAGTCTATAGAAAAAGGAAACTTTTCAGATCTCTGAAAACAGTTTCGTAGCTGACGCAAAGAGCAGAGGACACGGTTGTGCTGGCGTCTGGTGCCGTCCTTTCCACAGTGGCCAGCTGTAGCTTATAAAACTCGTAACGTCTCGTAAACTTGACTGCGTCAAGGCTCTTTTCTTGAGCTCTGAGAGCAGGGAGCAGGACTTAGGGAGCGCAGTAAGCATTTTCATCGAGGCGTATACCCACAGGGATGCAATGGAACGAGAGGAATATCTGCTAAGCAATAAAGGATCCACGACAGACTCCACGGTGAATGCGAGGACGCATCGCCAGATCTGCACACCATCTTCACATGGGATGCTACTCACATATGCGAATAAACTTTTATTCGGATGTAATAAGCTGGTAGTATATATAACGGTTTTTTAATTCGTTATATTTAATATTGTAAATACGTATTTTTTATGTTTTAATTACAAATATGAAAAATATTAAATATTATTTGTTATTAATAAATTAATTTTTCAAATTTCAGGAACGTAATACACTTCAATGTGTTATAAAAATATGCTATGAAATATGTCTTAAATGAAATATTGATGAATCCTGGCTGCAATTAGAATGAACATATTTCTTTAAATTGAGAGAACCATAAAAACGAAAAAAGCTCTCGTTCTATACAAATCAAATTTGGGGAAACACTTTGTTCAATTCATTTAATAGTACTCTGTACATTTGAACCTTATTAAAAATTAAGAAACGTTTACCGGCGTTTTCAAGTTCATAAAACGTAACTCATGAGTGCTATTGACCTACACTGTATTCATAAATCAAAGAAAATGTAATACAATATACAAAAATATTCAAAATGAGTATAAAAGTAATTTCAGTCACGTACATATGTTTGAATTGTTTAATTTTTCACTCACTTAAGGATCATCGACATGCAACAAACCAAACGCTAATGTGCATTAGATAAAACATCACATAAGTATTTACGCTGCGCCGTCTTCGGTGGGCTATAGTCGTCTGGAGTGATAAAATATTGCGTCGTATAAGCATTGTTGGATAGGGTAATGTACGAAATTAATTTGAGATTATTTCTTCATTATGTAAAAATATCGTTTTCATATTTTAGGAATTATATGGCATGATTTTGTATAGTAAATAAGTTGAAAAACAAATAAATATTTGTAATTTGATTAAATTCTGGATAACACGAATAATTCTTTGGGTTGTTTGCTCAGTCCTAGATAGACACAATATACAATGTTCCCGATACATTTCATTTCACGCTTCAATAAACCAATTTTGTTTTGGAATTAAAATTTTTCGTCTTTCATATGTTCCATTATTCTTATGTTCCTCGTGTTTCAAGTTTTGATGTATTTATGACGATGATATTTGATACATTCAAGAAATTTTATTATTTGTTAATATACGTACAAAGCATCGTTGGGTTGTGACGGGAAAAATGTTATTAGCATGACCCTTCTGGGGATTTGGCAAAATTATAACCAACATCGGTTTTGGTGGTGTAGCCTCACATCAAGTTCGAAATGAAAACATTGTTAGGTAAGTCATAATACGTAAGGAGGTAATTGTACTCTTACGTTGATCACCAGAAATAGTGACCAGAAACCAAAGTAATAGTAGGAACAACAATCCATGCCAAGATTCTGCCGAAGATTCGTGTGTGAATGAAGCCTCTCAGACACACTAGATGGGATGATATAAATGATATGTCTTACCAATTAGTCTCTAATCTCTTCTGAAAATATACGATCAATCTCTTATAAAGGAAAACTTTTTCAAAAACAGTCACTTCATTCATTGCACGTGATCCGTGGTAAAATTCGGCGCATGAGTTCACTTTAATAAATTATTTATGAATTATTGATATAATTTTATTTCTCATATTTTCTTCCATGACTGAATAACTTCCTAGGAGTTGGCTAAATTAATGCTTTCAACAATATTAGCAACATGAAGGAATGTTAGAGTATTATCTGTTCACACTGCTCTACTGCTTTGTAAGACATCCAACAAGCTCAAAATTACAATGAGTTGAATCAAAGGCACATCAACCTCTGTGGCTTCCACGAATGATGTCTGGCAGGTGGCATCTACGGTACTATCCTATTGGAACGCGCTCTGCATGACAGTGCTTTGTGATCTACGATCTTCTACCTAAGGTTATTACGAGTTTCATCAGTGCTGCATAGATGTTCTATACAGGAAAGAATTGCACTGCGTCGTACCACTTGAACGGGTATACTATAGCGTGACTCCTTAAGTATAACCTTTCCTTCGAAATATTAATTTTACGCTCAACACTACTAACTTCCGGTGGCCAACACTACTAGTCTCCTGCACTCCGGTGGCTGACAGGTTAACATGCTTGCTCACCACCAAGTCACTCGGGTTCAATTCCCGGTGGAGACGGAAAAAATATGTAGCTTTTCATTATTATTATTATTATTATTATCTGCTATTAATGTTCTCGTTCATATAACTGTGACTACTGAAAAGCGAACACTCCTCCTTCTGTACACCTCCTACTACTCCTAGTATCACTAACTCTTACTATTACTAACTACTCTTACTAACACTTCTACGTGGGTCACGTTGTTGGTAAACTCAGCTAATTGGTTCACTACTAAAAAATAGCCGTACCACCCACTTCCTACCTCTTATCGCCTCATATAGATAAGCTTCAATAGCAGGGTATATTCCTCATTTACAAATACCACGATAAAAAAAAACACTGCTAACCTACCGCGTGGTTCAAGGTCAATAACCAGAATAGCAGATGAGGAAACCCAATTAGTTTTCGTGAAACAAGTGTTTTATCGGAATTCACGGTACAGATAGAAAAATACTTCAGTAAAAAATGTATGGAGAAAGTCCATACACACTGTAGTGAGTATGTCACTATAAGCAACATATATCATAAAATACTAAATGTAAAAGTGCCTTATAAAGTTTTAGAGCACTGTAGTTTAATTGTTTGAAAGGTGAGTAACATTTAATCTGGAAGAGAACCGTTAAATTCATTAATGTAATGTACTGTATTTGAAGGAATTTACTTAATAAAAACATACATAGTTTGGATATTATAATGGAATTTGAGAAGTAAAACAAAATTACGGCTCTTCCAACAATCAAAGAAAATACATGTGATCACGTTTATTGTAATAAACTGCCTTGTGCGACGAAAGTGCTTACATACGCTGAGCCCCCTGAGGCGCAGCCTCATAGTAAATACATCGATTGTTGTATCTACTTCCATCACCTAAAATCAGCATCAGTTCGCTGCGACGATGACGTTGGTTCTTTAATTCCACACACATGCTCAAAAAGCATTATTATAATATTTTAATAAAGTATGAGGTACTGGGTCAGTACAATGTTATTTGCATGAATATTTATTTCTCGTTACATTTTGATATAAATATTTGCAATACTCAAGACATCCAGAAATTAAATACCATGTACTACAAAGTCCTCAACAATTACAAAACGTTTCATAATAAAATTTCATAAACTCAATTTGTAAATAAAATAAATTATCCAGCAAGTATGTTTTGCATCAATTTGTGATGCATTGTTTTTTTCATCACGAGTTATCAGTTTTGTTACCTATTAAATAAGTTTTAGAGTTATAAACATAATAATAGCTGCTTAACACCTTTATGCTTTACCATATGTCCCAATAATATCTATTTTCGCATGTTAATTAATGATTTTATTTTATTTATTTTGTATATTTGTGATGGTTTTGAGTAGAAACATAATTATGGAACCAAGAAGACACTTGTATTAGTGTGTATAAATGCAGTAACTAATAAATGTAGGTAGGAGATGGGTGCGCAGCGGGAGTGGCTAGGAGTAGGTGAGAATACCCTGTTGCAATTTCGTCGCGTGAATAATTTGGGAAGACGAGAATTATTCCGCCCCAGACGGTGCCGATAGCTCAGATGATTTACGTGACTAGAACGCGAGGAGCATTTGTTCACAGCATGATAGAGTGATGGGCACATGGAACTAGTTCGTGAGGTATAACTGCAGTTACATTGAAATGCAGTAATTTACTAATTGAACAATTGTTAAATGTTTCTACGAGACTTCTAAATATATAAAGTTGGATATTTATGTAAAATTATTCAAGATTACGATCAATGAGTGATATTCAGCTAGCAATGTGCAAGGCACGATTCTAATGAACATTATAATGTTGATTATATTAACGTATCATAATACTTCATACTGAAATTCAATAATTATAAATTATTGTTCAGTTAATACTTAAGTGCAATAAGAATTCACCACGATTTGATGAATTTAAAGACTTGCATTATCAAGCAAGTGGTGAAATTTTAAGTAGTAATGAACTGTGAATAATTGATTTGTACATTCATTATAATTGCAATCAATTTACAAATGGTTAATTAGTTAATCACATGTGAATTAGTGTTAAATTTTGTGACGGTGAATAGACAGTGCTGATATTGCGCAATATCGAGTCACAAACAATTCAGTGAACTTTAAATAATTTCTATAAGAATCAGATTAAACTCTGATTACTGTTTTAAAGTGAGAATATTTTGGTGTGAGGTGCGGAGACCCAAGGTCACTAGATCTCCAATAAGCAGTTATTGTGGTGCTAGCAGGGGTCTGCGTGAAACCGAGGAGTGTGAAGGACAAGCAAGGCGCCAGTCGCAGAAAGGAATCCTTCACGAATATTTAATTCAAGAAAGCTGTATGTAAAGAGAGAATTCATGTTTTTCTTAATTGTTTCATTATGTTATTCAAAAGTCAAATTTAATGTAATTCAAAATTATTTTTTTTCAAGTTCGTATTTTATGATGAAGTTTATCCAAGTTATACAATTGGAGTAATTTTTGCTGAATAAATTCATGTAGTTCATAGTTTTCATATATGCATTTCATTGTTCCAACATCGTTATTACTGTTTGTATTAGGCCAATAAGTAATAAAATTAATATTAAAGTTCTGTTATTAATTAAAGTATCTAGCTTGATAGTAACAGATGGTGGTCAATGGGTTTCTAATTAATCATGGTGTTGTAACCCTTAGCACAAGCTTATGGTGTATTTACGTAGAGGTAGGAGTAGGATATCTTGTGTAGGATTGCTTTCTGGACCGAACAGAGCTAGCACAAATCAAGAATATGGTCTTAAGAGGTTTTCGTAGCACATATAATACTTTATATTATTATAAATGTGACTTGTGTGTTTTCAGTGGAGATAAGTTATATTAAATACCATAGTGAATCAAATCCAGCCAAAAGTGCGTTAAATCCACAGTCTGTTTGCAGAGGCTTGTCTGTAGAGGTCTGCTTATTTGAAATTGATGTGTTGGGATACATTAATACCACTATTATTGATGGTTTGTAAATTTCTATTCACTGTCAGATTTTTCAAATTGAATGCAAGATGTTAAGGGTTTTCATATGGGTATTTTAGTCACAACAAAACTTCATCAATTAAATATTATGGTGTAAACGATACTTTCTGGAATGAGAAACCACTCCTTTCATGGATATTTAAGACTAGCTCTTAAATTAAACGATTGCATCTTTCACAGAATCTTATGTCTTTCGCAAGACAATGTTAAGAAATACACGTTCCAAACATTTTTCTCCATAAAGCGCTAAAAAGCAACGCAAAATTCCTGATCGATCCGCATTGAGGGGATATACAGAACCAGCCGTCAGGAATTCCATTATGAACGTGCAAAATTGTGCGATGCTCTTGAAAAGGGACAGAATTCCAGCGGATATGCATACCACTCACTGACGCTATATATAAAACGTAGAAATATTCCATTTTCTAAAATAACTTGCATGCAAACTTCTTGTGTCATGTGAAGGAGAAATTCTTACGTGATGTGAACTCACTATTGCATCGAAATACAGTTCAAAACATACTCTGAAATTGCCTAAGATACTTTTCAACACTTTAATTGGTATTTTGCAACTATTAGAAATCTTTTTCAAAAAATGTACATTTTATTTTTTCCTATATTTTATGCGAACAGTCTCAATACAAAATCTGATAAAACTATACTTAGTTCTAATAAGTATGATAAGTTAAACGGCATTTTATTTTTGTCAGTGTTTTACCATAAAATCATTAAACCATTACCTTGAATATTCATGCCCTTTGCCAATAGTACAGGGTTTTTTTACCGGTTTTTTTACCGAGAAATAAAACTAATTTAAGAACTGTTAGTAAATTAAACGTTTCTGGTCTATTCAAGACAAGATAAGATGAAATTGTTGTAAATTCCCTATTAAAAAGTTTGTATTTTCTCTAATCCTTTTCAATGTCGTAAATTTACTTGTTTCATAAAGTTTATTTAATAGACGTATTAATAGAACGATAGTGTTTCCAGTACTTAAAACTGAATTACTGAAGTGCCACCCGTTCTTTAGAAGAAACTGACTTGATCAAAAAATTCGTATTGAGACTAATATTAATCGTATGAGCAAGTCCATCATTCTTTGTACGAAAGGCTCATATAACCCCCTCCAAAAATGTCTAGTTAATAATCGTATTAAATTAGGTTAATTCCTTTTATACTTAATAACAATTGGTGTAGTCCTTTTCATATTAACTGAATAAAATTCAAAATTAATTTAATGCATGATTTTTGTTTGTTATTGTGCATAATAATTTATTTTTATCTGTCCGCAGCTTCGACACGGTTGCGTACATTATCTGTAGTTCTAGTCCGGATTTTTCACTGGTGTTCCTACTAACAGACGTGGATTCCTATATAAGTCTGCTCACTAGTCACGATCCTAATGGTCACTAATCACGAGGTGCGGAGTAGTGCCAGTATATTTTTATTATTAATCTAGAATTTTGAGTGATAATTATTACGATTAATAAGCAATATTTTGGAATTTAAATTGATGAGTTTTATTATTTGATAAATAATGCTATTTGATAATTACTATTCGATAAATATCTAATCGATTGAAATGTTATGTTTGTGAAATACTATGCATATAAATTAACAAGCAGTATCTATTTTTGTTATTATTTTAAGAGCACACGTCATGTGGGGATGAATGACCCCAAGATGCTGTTGCGCAGAAATTTCAAATCCCCCAGTGCCTTGAACCCGTTCATGAGAATTGATGGTATTGTCTCATGTTCTTCCAGAAAGTAAATTATTTTATTGTCCAACTGTTCGTGACAACAATTAATTTATATATTCACATACAGAACTTAACTAAACACTATACAAAAACGGTTTGTAAGAATTAATAATTAGGCATTGAATAGTACATTTCTGGACAAATGTTTGGCATCATCCATGAGCTTGTGAGGAGTCTCAATGGATCCATCCTTGTAACCATGGATGAGAAAAGTAAAGAGGTAATTTATATTTTTGTATTACACCACTCTGACAGGATGTGTCATCCAAGTCACACCACTTTGCTATTTGTTGCTTATGTCTCCAACATCAAGTTCCCGTTCTATTAGAGAATTTGACATTTTCCTAAATGTAAATGATTGAGGAAAATTGAATAAATACAATGTTAAAACGTTAAACGACATTAAATGCTTATCGAATTTATTTTTGATATAAACTTGGAACGTTCGTGTGTTTGTTATAATATTTATTTACCTATTATAAATGAATTTTTTTAGAATATTTAGTTAAATTGTACTTCTAAATTAAAACTAACTGAAGATACTTCGTTACTGAGAATTTGGTGAAAAATAAAATTAAAAAGGTTTCCAGTTATCGGGTACTACTTTTTAATCGAAATATGTTGATAATAGATAATCCCTTTCACGAGACTAAGTATACTTACTGTTCAGTGTATTGCATGAACAAAAGGATCTCAAAGAGACCATTGAGGTTATTAATCAGACTTTTACAGCAACACACCCTTGATGGAATAATCCAATATCCTACCCCGACATTGTCGTATTCATATACTTGTATTTTGCAAATGTGCGTGGACTAATTGTTCTGGAGATGTCAATTTAATTCTAACAAGGATCAAAATATTTTCATTCTTTTACGTATTTACCCTTTTTTTATGTTTTTATTCTTAAAGTGTGTGCTCGAATTTGCATTTGTTCAGCTAATAATATTTGTCTTTTATCTCTTATTTATATTAAATTGATCAATCTATAAATGTGTTATGAAACTGAAATTCATAAATTAAGAAATACAAAAACACTACTAAAATTTTAAAGAAAGTTGATTGTTTCGTTTACAACAAATAACAATTACCACCGCTATAAGGTCTAAGTGGGACTATTTAAAGCTGACACAGAGTTGACACATATTCATAACACAAGGATTAAAGTGCCATGCGGAGAAAGGAGCTCTCACTCTCAACCTTCTACTTGCGATGGGGGTGGCGTTCAAGTTGACGCAAAGGCAAGAGGATTGTGGGTGGATAAGGGTGGTGCTGAAGGAGAGGGGGAGTGTTGGGAGGGCTGAGAGAGAGAGAGCACTGCGCCAAGAAAGCGGATGGTGACGCAAGCGCCAAAGATGAGACGAAGAAGGAAGAAAAGGAGGAGAGTGGGAGGGAAGTGGTAGAACACGCTAGGCGCCAGTCATTTGCTGCAGACGCGCCACAAATTAACTGCTAATTACTTATGAACTCACAAAGGCCACGAGAATCTCTCTATGACTCGGAGGAAGAGTAATAGAATGACGAAGGTGACAGTCATATACACACGAATGGGAGGGAAAAGCCATTGCTAATTTCATTGGATGATACGATTTCAATATCCACACTAAATATGCAAAAAAGTGTACCAACAATAATCTTTTCTTATCTCATTCTTCATTACTTTTTAAATATGTAATTTTTTCCTTTATATGAGTAAAATGTTATGTTATTACGTATTAAGTTATTAAAACAGTAATACCACTAATAGTTATTACTATTTCTTCATTAAATTAGAAAATGCATTATTTTCCATTAAAATATAACGTTAAACCTTTAAAACCATTTATCTCAACTCTTAAAACAACACTTAAACCTTCGTACAAGAACCTTTCAATACGAATAATACACCACTTTCACTTTCATGCTGCAACTTCACGATCTAAGAACTGATTTTCAGTAAATAAAATATTAGGAAAATATGACTTCTTTAGGTTTTTTCAATATTAACAGAGTTTCACTTCTTTTTAATAATATAAATGTATTAATTTGGCTGTTCAGTGCGACTAAATTTCCATATTAGAGTTTTTTATAGTTATGTTGTACGCACCACTTAACGGTCAAAATTTAGTAAGTTTACATGAAATGCGTACGTAGCACCTATCTATCTGAAACATCAAACGTATGAGAATACTGTGACTGATAAATGTAGGTCATTCATTTATAGAAGTATTTTTTACTTTTACATACAATATTCATTTCATGATAGGTAATTAAAGTATAGAAGGAAGTTGAAAGCAATTCTTGAATGGCCTATGAGACGACTGTAAAATTATTTCTTGTATAACTCTAGGAAAACAACAAACTCATTGTACTGAAATGATTTTGCATTTGAAATAAGATCAAGTTATGTAATCCGCAGTTTCTTGGCAAGTTTCTGAATCGTAAACTGCTTCCCTTACTCCTCGCAGCGTCAAAAGCACCAGTATTATATTACGCATAGTGGAAAGAATTAATTGTAATATTCTAGAAACGTAGTCAATATATGTGTAAATTGCATAATTTTTTTAAGTACGAGAAAATTAATTCAAATGAGTGACTAGGTTTTAATTTAAGGAGTGAGAAAGCTTCGCCCAACATTTCTTTACTTTCCAATAACTATGAAAAAAAACATTCTGTATTGTGTGAAAATGGTTTACAAAGACTAGGTATCAAACTGAAGGAGACACAAATGTCTGCTTTATATATATTTTTTAACTCTGGAAAAGGTTAAGTTTTTTTTTCTAGATCAACGTTTCAAACATGGTGACATTTCCTGTTGTTCATTTGCGTCACAATGAAATGTAATTTTCTGGTACCCAGGGGAACAGAACGACGTTAATGAAAGGAAGAAATATCAATGTTTAATTGAAAAATCGGAGGAAGAGTTTATAAAGGTCGAATGCTGATTGTGAAATCATAAAATAGTCATCCCAAAGCTGTTAAATGTATTTAAATGAAACAAAAAAATTATAACTCGAAGCAGAATTTTAACGAAAAGAAATGGGGAAAAAGTATGCTTTTCATTTCGAAGTTGAATTGTTGTTCTTGCTACAACATGACTTCCTACGTGTTTGATCTGTGCGTCAAACATTACAGTTTGGAAGTCCTTTGATGATTCATCAAATGCAAACAAAACATCCCCTCATTGAAGTTCGAAAGCATGTTCCAACTAAGGAGGAAGCGCCATCGACTATGTCCTGTGCACATAACGAATGCATGCAGAACCACGTAAGTGGACGTAATCGTGTGAGTACGGAGAACACCTTCAACAGGGAACGTGCTTCTCGTTCATGTATCGAGATAATCGAGTATGAGTATGCTAGTTGACCCCTGTGTCAGTTTTAGGTGTTGAATTAATGAGGGAATACAATGCAGTGAGAGTGGGTGAAGCACTCTACTGGATGGTATTGCCTTCACTTTCACACAAGGTAATTTTCGAGTGTATATTATTTATTTATTGATTAAGTGACAACAAAAATACAATTGTAAGTGCTTAGTGGATTATCGATTACATTAAAAGTAACGAAAATGTGGTTAAATAACTAAATAAATTTTACTGTCGCAAATGAAGTTACAAACTGTGTATGACCACGTTGGGGGCAATAAACTAATTTACTCTCCGGAAGCAAGCAAGGGTCCACTGCATAAATATTAATACTGTTTCATAAATATGACGATAGAGATATTCTTAATTCCCAACTTATCCATTTCTTGATACTCAACCTCCGATTTTTGTGCTCATTGTGATGACAGCATAGGAATAGATAACATATATTGCATTAGTAAAAAACAAAGATTTTGAGTTTAAAAAATATTTGATACATTTAAAATATTTTTGTTTTAAACCAATGATGATTTTCCTGTCTGAAAAATTAGTGAAAGTAATGTTTACCGAATACGATTCCATAATATGCTAACGCTTCTGCCCTCCTCTATAGAATTCTCAAGATGGAAGGAATGATGTCTCGAAAACCGTCTTTCTCTGTAGAGAGAAGAGAACGCAGCCAAGATCTGCAGACTAACCCTCGCTGTGGAGTTCCTGTAGTCTTAAGCATGTGACCGCAGCACTCTCCTTGAGTGTTGCATCTGCGGAGCGAAGCGTCTTGTGGCAAAAGGGCTTCAATATTAATTAGAACCAATCAGTGGTAAGGGAGGAGGTACGAAGAGTTTGAAGGAGGGAGTTCAGCGTTCGAGAGAATGAGTGACGTCACGACCAGGTCATAGGTATTTCATACACTGAAGCATAGCTTATGGTATACTCATATAAGTTCATTTCAACATTCAATACATCAATTTTCGAATTTGAGCAAATTATGACACTAAGATTTTCTATTTAATTGCTATTTTAACTTTTTGGATCAGTTTTGTCATCTAAAAGGCTGAAAACAGTTTCTTAACGAGATTTAAAGAGAGATTCATTACAATAAAAAACTATTCATGCACATAATTTTTATTTTCGAGTAGTAATTAAATGTAAAAGATGTTTTACAAATCATGTAGGAAATGGTATCATCATGTACCTCACCTTCTAGACCATTATTGAAAGAAATCTCTTTTGTTTGTTTTCATGGTAAATAAGACAATCATATAAAACGGATACGAAATATTCTTGCTGAGAGTCTAAACTAATAAAGAGTTCGTCTAAACCAGGGATCCCCAACCTTTTTGCACTCAAGAGCACATTTTAAAATGCCGGTCCGGCGGCGGGCATCTTGTTCATTTCAAGGTATATTTGTAGTTGGACATAATCAATAATGCATATAAAGCACAAAAAATATTTAATTCCAAAATATTATTTTAAAATATAGAAATTATTGTTTATATTTTTATGTAAAATAAATAATAATTAGTAAATAACAGTATAAAAATTCTGGTAATCTGCTTGAATTGGGGCAAATATGCAACGAATAATTATTTTTAATAGCAACTTTAAAATGTACTTTATGGCTAAAAATTGCAAACAACTGGTTAGAATACGAAAAATATCAGTTACGGTTCGGACATTCTTTCAGAGAGCAACAAATCCATTGATATTACCAACCATTGCTGGTGCTCCATCAGTGGTTATCGCAGACAACTTGTGCAAAGGCATATCTATTGACTTTGCATATGTTCTAAATGTGTTATAGAGATCCACACCTGTTGTTCGTCCTTTCATGGGTAATATTTTCAGTAAATCTTCTTTTACAGTAAAGTTACTAAATACCATTCTCACCATAATTGCTAAATGGGCTGTGTCTGATATATCTGTAGACTCGTCAAATTGTAGTGAAAACCAGTCACATATTTTCAAATCATTCTTTAATTGAGTTTTTATGTCCTTTGAAATGGCATGTATTCTTCTTGTGACGGTGTTATCAACTGTAAGTTTTGTATTACTGACATAATCTCACGTTTGTTAGAAAATCCCTCAAATAAACAATCAGCGCAAGTCAGAAATGCTTCTTTTAATAATTCACCATCTTGAAAAGATTTTTTCTTCTTTGCGAGCAGGTGAGAAATTTTGAAAGAAGCAATCGTGGCCTTTTTAGAATTTACTATAGACCTAGTGAAAACCGACTGTTGGACATTCAGGTTTGATTTAAGTTGAATTATTTTCTTCTTTCATAATTCAGATTTAAGTGGATAGCTCGTATTAAAAGTTGCATGGACTGTTTGAAAGTGGCGTTCAACATTATGTTTTTTCGGCACTGCAACACTACAGCCGCACAACAAACAAAAGCAATTATTTTTAAAATAGACGAAACAATATGATTCCTCCCAGTCAGTGTTAAAACTGTAGGTTCGTTGTCTTTTATTTGATCCACTCATTTTGGGGTTAAAATAACAAAGTATTTAAAAGCTAGGAAAAAATAATATACATAGATCGAATGTACGTTTATCTTACACAGCACAAACCAACCTAGATTACCCCACCACTCACGCCGACGTAAACATTACATAGCCACCTCTAGGACACTGCTATATTTATTCAGCAACTTTTCCATTGTTGTTCANATTTCCATTGTTGTTCAGATCAATATCGTGAACGCATTACTAGAGGGCGTTATTAAAGAGACAGAGACAAACTAAACTAGACCCATAAGATGCTATTTTACCAGGCTTATATATGATTTTCTGGAAAGAATTATTATTTTGAAAATTATAACAATATAATTATTTTTGCATATATTTCTCTGTTTAATTACTAAATATTAATTTTATTCATAACATTTTATTGTAAACTTAAATAATTTTTTTATCGTGGTCACACAGCGGCGGGCACACGTAAAACGGACGGCGGGCGGCGGGCAGCACGGTGGTCGCGGGCAAAGGGTTGGGGACAACTGGTCTAAACCATCAAATTCCGTGAAACGTATTGTGATTACCCAACAAAATATATGCATTAAATGAAGCAATTAATGAGAGTACTTGTTACGAAAGACATTATGTATAAAGAAATAGATGCCCACGCCGAAATCGCCAACAATAAGCCGACTTTCGTCATATTTCCAGGAATTTGAAGTCGAGGCAACGTCGTTATGCGACGTCGAGACGACGATAATAGACTACGTTGTTTCGACGTCAAGATTGAGTCTAAGATTGACGTCGAATAAACTCCGTTATACGACGTTGAGACGAGTCTGTTATAATAATAATAATAACAATAATAATAAATAACTGCGCTCCGCTTAATTGTGGTCCACTTCTCTTTGTTTGCAACCCTATGGTCGGAACCACTTTCGCAATTTCAACGTTCCGTCTTTCACTGCCATCCGTTAGCGGTAGTTGGAACTCTACTTGGATACATTTTTCGCCACGAATTAATTTTGCTGAGAAAATTCTATCGTTTACTTGTTTACGGCGATGATTATTTTACGTGTTTACTATTCGTGGTAGCAATAGTAAGACAGAGCAACTTATCGCACAGTGTGGGAGCGTGATTGAATTCACAATCAAGTTCCCGCTTTTACGAAATAAATAAGATACACGATTTCAGTTGAAACTTTCGCTTAGTAGCGATTTATTGAACATAAAATGAAATGTAAGGAAAGACACCGTTTGATATCACGTAAGACCTGTGCGTTTTCAACTGGACGTCTGGGGCGGCTGGCCCGTGGAGATTTCGTCCTTCCTTCAGAATCCTTAGGCGATGGCACGGTTGGCGAAGCCTAGCGCTCGTGGAGATGCCTTCTGGTAGGAAGTCGAGTCTGCGTAGTCGAATTTCCAGTGGCGTCGAATTTCCTTCAAGTTGTGGTGTTTCGTGATGAAATTACTTTAATTGTTCATAAAGCTAGTTGCTTTAGATCGGTATTAACTGAGATTAAAATGAGTTTCGTTTGATTTGAAACTGTTGTTCATGAATTCAGTTAGCGCACGCGATGACCACACGACTGCTCTGATCGAGCTGGCAAAGCGAAGTGAAAAAGACTGTTATCCGTTTCTAAGGATTGTGCTTTAAGAATGGAGATAATTGACAATCTTCATATCAGATTTCATTTGTGCAGGTTGACGTCACAAGGCTGACGTTGCAAGTGTCGTCACAAGGCGCGTGCTGGCTTGGCGTGCTGAACATTCCGTTATGAGATAAACATGGAATCTTACAGCATGGAACTTATATTGAGTTGTCTAGGCCTTGGAATTTCTGTTGGCCTTGCATTCGGACCTTATTGTTGGTCTTACATGCATATACCTTGGCAACATCTTCACGACGTTGTTTTCTGACGTCACCACGACTTTGACGACGTTATAACGATGTCGTTACGAATCGAAATTTATCTGTGGGTATATATGCACCATGAACAGTGCAATGTTTTGTCCAGTTTTCCTTCCCCAGAACATTTTAAATGTGTTAATAATAAAGTCCACACTAATAATACATACCTGTATTCTGCAGGAATTGTTACGTAAATCTAGTGA
Organism: Laupala kohalensis; assembly: GCA_002313205.1. Lineage (NCBI taxonomy): Eukaryota > Metazoa > Arthropoda > Insecta > Orthoptera > Trigonidiidae > Laupala > Laupala kohalensis. The sequence goes on from NNCF01126214.1 coordinate 1,012,337, forward strand.
AGTAAGTTAAAATAATGAATAAATAGTTTAAGCTACTATATGGACACAATAGCAAGAAAATTTGAAATATGTTATAAGAACGATATAGAGCAGTACAATATTCATACATTCGACTCCCCAAACGGAGCATACCAACAATTATAAGACAAAATGTACATTCCTAATGCTAGAGTCGTGAAATAACATTTATTAAAATTATCAATAAACCAAGCTATTTCACAATAAAACTAAACTCATAAAAGGTTTATACATGGTTACTTCTGATCTCACAATTCGCGGAAACCTCACCGCAAGGTAACATATAAATTATGTTTTGCTGAATGAAAATGGGAGACGGGACCGAGATTCGAACTCGATGCCTTGAGTTCCACGCGCTCATTATATTTATTACCGGATATTATAAACTCAGATTTTAATTCACATAAAAATCTTACAGTGGGAATCATCCTGCAAGGATATTCACTGTATTTATTAAACGTTCATACATTTCCAGATAGCTTTTAAGAATAATGCATGCTAGCAAATAATTGAGAATCATGACTTTATTCCACATTAAATAGAAGTTACCAGTATGATACGAATTACCGGACATAAACATTAGAAATATAAATATCAGTATAGTATCACATATATTATAGCTATCGTTTCAGCATAATACAGCTTGTACTATTGATACACAATTGTATTACTGATGTACAAAATATCCCACGCAAGTATTGTACAATCTATTGCTTACACATTTTCTTTAATACTCTAGTACTAACACTAAGATTTCAATCAAAGTTAAATAATTTTCGAGTAAAGTAATTCTACAGATGAAATAATTCTACAGATGAAAGTCAGTATTTTAGTCTCCCTATATTCACTAAGATGTTGTTTTAATTATTTCACAACTATTATCGTTCAAAGTATATCTATTACGAACCTAATCACGAATATTTTGCTGTTACTTTACATTTATTGCGCCAGTAGTGATGTCTGTCTTATGACCGAAAAAGATTCATGTTCAATTAACGTACCCAGAGCGAAAAAATATTTCAATAGAATACAATAATATTAGAAGAATAACGCACTTCCCCGTTCTAAATACACTGGAGAATTACTCGCCAATCATAATGATGTAATAATTTTAACAAATTTTGGAACAAGTAATATACCGTAGGTAGGCAAATACAGTTGCTTGACTGCTAAGCTGGTTGCATTTCACCCCTAAACATAAAAACTGGTGAAAAAAAATGCGTGTAGATAATGTTAAAATAATATATTAGTTTTATTAAATTTTAAAATTCATACCTAAGATTTTGAACAAATATATTTTACGCAATAGAACTGTTCTTTGTTCACTTAGTAACTTTCTGCCGGTTACTAGCGACACGTAACAAATGATTGAACGACATTTTAAAAAAGCTGTGTGAAAATACATAATTAAAACCCTGACTTAAATTAATAATTAAGTCTGCCACGGAGCGCCGTCTTGAACGAACCATGAATCATTTCTGCATGAACCGAATAAGTACATCTACCTGTAACAAACATTCGTGGAAGTTCATTCTCCACAGTTCATTTTCGTGTGAGTAAAGTGCTCAGATCCTAGATCATTGCAAACACAGTTTTGCCATTCTACGACGTTATCGTCATAAACTTTCTCTTTTCTCGCTTCTGATTTTGTTAACTTAGTCATATGATAAACAAAATCATCTTTGTTATTTGTTTCCTGATAAAGTTAGCGCACATTCCAATCTCCGCAAAATGTTCATCCAACTCGGGTGATTAAATCGATTCCCATGCAGTGTTGATGTCATGTAGTATACAATCAAGAATTGTACAATGTTACACGTGTTCGTGGATTGTGACTCTTTCGGCATTTTTACGTTAATATTGGCTTCATTTATCATAATGTGGTAACATTTAAAAAAAAAAGCTGCAGAGCATAGTAACTAATAGGCGTCATTGCATAGGATCAAACAGGATAATTGTAAACAAGGGATAAATGTTTATAAGTGTTATGCACATCGCTATGCGAGTCAGAGAAACTAAAATGTGATCAAACCTAGAGGTCATTTACTTTAAAGGCGTGAAATATAACCATTCTACGCTTTTGAACACAAAAGCTCATGAGTAGAATCATCTGAAAACCGAGTTATTCAGAAGATTGAAACGTGAAGTTACTTCATTCCGTTTATTCAACTAAAGTGGTCAATTTATAGATATGTATTTTAATTTTAATTTTGATTTGACAGAAAATCATTAGTATTATCTTCTAGTAATTCTGCAAACCCCACAGTTCCGTGCTTACATTTACTTCACGTTAATAGTAAACATAGTTATTTGATATTAGTTTCGTGAAGTTTTGTCGTACAATGGATGTGTATGTCTGAATGAACTTGTATTCGATCACATTTAGAACGTTTCAGTTACATTCCAATTTTTTGTTCTTCGTTCTGTCTGTCGGTGGAGATTGCTTATAAGTTGTTATACGTACCCACAAATATACTTACAAATGGTCAATCTCCAAAAAAGCACATGTGAATTTATAAGAAAGAGCAAACGATTCCGATATACATTTTTTAAACGTAGAAAATCATCCACCAAAAGTAGCATATTTAAAACAAACCACAAGAAACGTTGTATTAGGTATTTTCTTACTCGTGATCATAGAAGGAATTTATGTGTAGGAAACACATTTCATGTGTTTGCAGTAACAGTAAATTATGGAGGATGGAAAGGATAACAATAAAGAGAAATGATAAACCAAAATCCAAATTTGTTCTAGCTGCTGACAAATTAATCAATAAAGACCAATCACTTAAAAAATCTTAGAGCGATCTCACATTCTCCGTTTTATAAAAAATAAAACTTCCTAATACTTTGGTGAAGTAAACGTTTCTGGAATGTATTGCTTATCACTCCCCTTGTTGGTATACATTTTAGTTTGATATTTTTGTACATGAATTTCAAAATGGTTACAGTAAATCTTAATTCATGGTTTGTAAATAGGGTTTGTTCAGTAAAGTAAAAAATTAAATATGCAAAACTAAAACTAAATAAATCATTTATGGATTATAAGACGTAATGATGATCAATGAAACTGTCAGTCAGGGTTTTACGACATTTGTATGAAAGTGCGCGAGTAAAATACGAATACTAAACATTAAATCGTAATTAATGTAATAGAAGGATGGAACTACAGTTTAACAACTACAACTCTAATGACAGTTTCCCATACAGATACTTTTTCCATCATTAACTTAGCAGATAATTTGTTCTTTTCCTTTACCCCGCGTTCTCAAAGGTAATTGTAAAAAACTAGGGAAAATTATAAACAGACAAATAATTGGGGTAAACGTAATGCTCTGAATATTCTTTGCAAGAAATTTATGAAGAAGGAGAGAAGTTTTGCTGCTTAAGTATTTTTTTAAATAAATTAAGACATTGAAATTGAGGCGTTAATGAGAAACATTCAAAACTTGTTTAGTTTTACTTCGCTGCTTTTTTGTTCAAATTCACCCACGGATCGCGTATAATCCGCAAAGATAGTAATCTGCCCTCGGAAAATCGGGTAGATTAAAAATTACCTTTCAAGAAAATAATGCAATATAAATAGTATCAATGAATAATTCGAATACGACTGTTTAGAACTGTAAACAAACAAAATCATGTGCTTCGTGATAAAAAAAAAATTATCAANAAATTATCAAAATTTTCTTAAACAAAATAATCTTATTTTTTAAACTTTCAAATAATATGATAATTATCTTGTTTACTATTTCATCAAATAGTGATGCAAGTTCTATCAGTTACGGTTTTTTTTACCATTTTTATGAATTTCTGCTAATAAGCATAAAAAACAAGCCAAACCTTCTCGAAGAAAATAATTTTAAGAAATGGAGAAAAGAAAAAACACTACACATGAAAAAAAAAAAACAAACAAAGCTTGGGTAGCTAATGTATTGGCTGCCAACCGAACACACTACACATAAGCTGCACAGATAACATCTATCTGCTATGACGTGAATTTTTCTCCTTCTTTACCATAGCTTACAGCATAAGTTCTCACAGTTTAAGTAGCTAATCCACAATATAAGAAGAGGGAACGTACGGTAGATTGTTGATGCCAACCCGTGAGCATGTAATGTTGATTCGGCGTGAGATAACATAGACTCATCTGCATGCTATGTTCTCTGTACGACTTCCTTGACGATATTCATTTTTACTACCCATACATCGTCTTACCTGGTTTAATCACAGATGTATAGCATACGTTAGTTTTTTATTGTCAGTCCCCAGGTATCCGAAATGGATTAATTTTTTATTCTCTTTTGTTGCGCCGTCTTAGAGTTGGCACCATAATAGTGGTACCATGAATGGTAAATACGTAAAATAGTAATCATCTCTAAAATCTTGAAAATAGTCCTTTAAGTACCAAGAAAATAGTTTTGATGTATACATACATAAAATTGGAATATACTTGAAATTTATTTGTTTTGATTATATTTGAATTTTTTCTTATTAGATTAGTGCATTTGCAAATAACATTATTTAAAATAATAATTAGGTATTAGCCAATATCAACCTACATAAATTCAGAATATCATCAGTGTACAGCTGCTCGACGAGACAACATAGTAAATTTCAATTGTCATGAATGAATAGTAATGAATGATTTTGTTCAGCCATGGTCGACTTGACTCCGTAAAAAAATTGCTCAGGCTGCGTCGCCTCAGTCATGAGTCAACGTACATAGAAGGCGGGACATCCGAGTGTCATTTAGCGTGAAGTACGAACGGTGTCGGCGAAGAGGAACAACAATTCTTGTAGCTATGTCAGATTTTTAGCGGGACTGAGCTGTTGCGCTCAAAATCCATAAGCTATAGCTGTTTATGCAACTTTCTTCCCCCCAGACAAAACAGCTATAGCTTCCGCAGTGATAGAAAATTGGTCTCGATCAGACGAATACTCTTTTAGGGCATTTATAGCGTACGCTGCGGCAGCTAATGGTGTTATCTGTCCGCTAGACAGCCAACGCGTGAACTGTCACAGCTAACTTAGGCTGAGATATCCAACTTTTTTTTTTCCGTTCGCCTGGATTACACATTGATAATTATTAAATACTAATATGTAAATATGCATAAAAACATATATTTTGTACAAATTTAATGTGTAACAGAGCTTATTCTTGTACAAACAACTAATGGTTGGTGTATAATGTATTTGAATCTTTAATGGTTGACAATTCTATTTTAATTTGATTAAAACAATAGTAAGTACATATGTAATTAAAGCATTCATCGTGGGGACTCCTACGTCGACTACTACATCGTAGCATTGAATATACAACAGTTGGGGAGCGACTGACAGCTGAGAAAGGAATAGGAATCCTCAGTTGCAGCCGTGTGGCATCGTGTGCCTGTCACCGGAGGCAGTGGCAAGAGCCACACAGGCGTGTAACAAGGGTCACATGTCCATAGCGACGGAATGCGCAAGGCCGCATTGGACTGGCTTCGTCATCGTGCTCCTTTGAGAAGACCCCGCGCCGCTTATTGCATACCACTGTCACATTTAACAGAACGCACGCAGTCTATAGGTACGTAGGTCAATAAAAGAAACCTTTCCACTTGTCATTATGGAGAGAAATTCTAAAAGAAGAAATTGAGGTACGAAGTGGTATAGTCACTCTCACGAAACTTCTCAACGAAACATCTCTTTAATGACATTGGACATACATCGCTAAAAAGAATGATTATGTTAAAGTTCCTCAATCTTATTTTATAGTTTTATCCTATGTTCCTTGTAAGAAGAACCTCGTATTTTAAAGTAATTATCCACCGTTCTAAACTTTTAATACGTTAGATTCCTCTGCTTAAAATATAATGGAAATTTTGGCTTATTTATGTACTACGGGTGTAACTATTTCAGGTAATTCACGAAACCTCCCCATTCCCTTAAGAATACCCTGCAATATAACAACTAAATCAATACTGAAGTAGTGGTGCAAATCAATTGCACATACTTTTTCATTTAAGTATTACATTCTGCATCTAATAAATCAAATAAAACATTCTATAAAGAATGGAATTTTTCTAACATGATCCTTTATATTTTACTGCATTCGTGACATTTATTAAAGAAATCTATTATCTACCATTCACGTATAAGCTGTATCCAATTTTCACATCCTGTTGTTTGGTTGTTAGCTAACTATGTTGCATATTCTATTTCAAAATATATTATGTATGCACGCTTCAAGCAAAGCAGACTATCGGAGTACTTATTCAACATTGGTAATTTAGAGGAAAGACAAATTATTTGCAATTTACAATTGTAAATTTATGTCGAGTAAAAATCTATCAGATCTGTGTTCAAAACATTTTTTTTAAATTGTAAGAAGTGCTGATGGTGACACTAATACTGACATAACAAGATGATTACAAAATATACGAGAGTTTAATGGCACATTGGAATAGTCATAAAAACTATTGAACGGTATTAGGGTGGGGTAAAAGGTCCGTCTTTCTCATAAATGTGCACTTATAAGCGTTTTGGAAAAATAATAATGAACGTAAATGGAATAGTCGTTTAGATGTAAGTAGTTAAAACAGTGAATGGGCAGAGTGTGTCTATTCACCAGATATTAATGATATTGAGTTAAACCAGATATTAACGATTTCAAAGTATTTTAAGTTTAACTGAAGCTGAGGAATGAAACTAAATTGTGTAAATTAATCGAACTCTAATAAAAATCTTTATTTCCTTTTTTGATCGCAAGATCTTGATGTATCTATTAATTATGTTTGTAACATAACTTAAAAGTAAGGCACAATGTTCTCAACTTAACAGCACATACTTGTTGTTTTTTTTAATGAGAAAGTTTTGTTAAATAATTCGGAACTTAATCATTAAAAATTATTGAAAGATAAAAAACCTAAAGTATTTTTAATAGTATCTAAGCTTGAAAAGATAGCAGAACGTTTCAGACTTAATGATATATCGTACGTTTCAGTTCTTTAATCAATCTTCTACACCCAACAGCTATCCTGAAGCAAGTCAAATCATTCTAGATTCAATGGTTTTATTGTTTTGATAAATGATATGTTTAATATCATTAGAAACTAGATATAAAAGTTTTAAATATAAAATAGATACTAATTCATCTTAATTGGTGCAAAAGCTTTAACACGGAATTTCTGCGTATGATGTTGTAGGATCCTCTGTGGGGCACAAACCACAGTTCTTTATGCCCCATCGTTGTTATTCCTTTTCACTTTTCAAATTAATGATGTAACATTATTTTTTTCATTTTCACATCATAGGATGATATTAAATTTAGATTTTCCCTTGTGTTCTGTCAAGGTGCAATATTAAAATAAGAGTGCAATGTTCTACATGTAGTACCTCATAATCCGGTTTAGTGAATTCTGAGACTGTTTCATGATAAGACTCGAAATATCCTTTTTACAAAGTTTAAGTAAATCTCAGAAATTTGAAAGGGAGATTTATTATGAGAGAGGGTATCTTGTAGAAATCACGCAACAAACTAAAAGCAATTTAAAATCGAAACGCCCTTGAAGTTGTGCTTTATCTCTTATCTCTTCTTCATGGCTAATTAAAAGTAGCGAGCCAGTTGATTTCGTTCTTACTGTATTCTTACGTTTCAATGTTTGATGGATGCTGAATAATTAAAAATAAAATTTATAATCCAAAGCTTATAATAAATAAGTCAAAGCTGACAATAAAATCATTACGTAAGATTTCGAGCTTGGGAACGGAGGGGCTTCCGGATTAAGAAAATTGGGGATAAGACACTGAGTTATGAAAATAGGAAGGTCACACAGCGCAAAAGACGGAAAATATGGAAAGACCTCTCAGTAACAATGATACTGACGAAAAAGGAACTATTAATACTATATCAGTAAACAAATTAAACCTTTCTAAAGGAAAACTTTAAAATAAATAGACCGAAGATGAATAAAACTTCAGTTAATACAATGTATAATGAAGGTTGATAAGCAAATAATCTATCAAGGCACATCAAGAATGTTATATCCTGTGAGAGTATTTCATCTTCATATTGACTGAACTCCCAGTTTTTATTTCGACGTATACTTGAAGAAGAATATACAGACGAAAATGAAATAAATATTTTTTGTGTGTGTATATGTTCAAAAATATCAAACATCCAGAGAAAAAAGAAATTACAAGAGAAAAATAAAATTAATTAGGTTTGTGAAGAGATATTTCCCCTGTACTACGAAACCTATAAAATCCTGATATATTCCTTTCAATTTTAAAGTTTACATGTATTATAAACGACATTTGATCAAATATTGTAAAATTTGACGCCAATATAAGGAAATACAGGACAATGATGGATCAAATGATGAATAATTCAGTAATAGTTGCCAGTTGTAGTTTATTGTGACAAAAGAGAATCACGAACAACTTTTCGTGTTTTTAACGAAGCGCAAAAACACTCTATATACAGTTTCGCTCAAAAATATTGATAAAAATGTTCCGGAAAAACAAGAACCTGAACTAATCGAGAAATAAAAGAAATTCCAAACATATTTCACAAGCTACATTCTAGCAAAAAGTCACTCGTGGATGATAAAGAAGAATGAGAATGCATTTCAATAACACTGTAAATGTTCTGAGAGGTGAATCATATTGAGTCGAACTGAGCACATAAACCAGAGACGAAGGGAAGACAATGCAGCGGGTTCAGGGTCGGGATGGGATGTTGGGGGACGGACTGTGCGGACCAACGCGCGAGCGGGTGAGTAGGTAACGCATTTAGCGTAATTTGCTTTAGCCTTCAGTGCAGACAGAGCAACTCGATTTGAAGCGAGGAAGAACGACTCCCGAGATTCATTTTGCTTTAGAGTAGTCTGAGTATCAGAGGAGGAAGAGAGGTAAAGAGAGAGAGAGAGGGATGGGAGGAAAGGGAAGATACGAAAGATGGAGTAGGAAAAGTACGAAGACTGAGGAAAGAAGTAGATAAGCAAGGACAAAAAGGAAATAAAATTTTAGTGTAATGATGAAAAAAAATATTGTGAGAAGAGGATACAAAGGAATATAGGTGATTCAAAACCACTAAGCATTGATATAAAATAACGTACTCAAGACGTGAGTGAAATTGGGGAGTAAGAGGGAGGTAATGAAGAAATAAAATAACCACAAAAGAAGAGTGGAACTATAAGAAAAAGAAGATAAGGAGTCTTTAACGATCATGACTTAGAAATGAATTTGAAATTCAGTGTCAGACAGTTGATGGGAGATGCTACATTTATAGACACGCTTCATGAATAGAACTCCACGTAAGAAAATAAAGAAGAGAAATAACAAATAATAAAATCGTGGTAAAGTGTTTAATGAGCAAAGTCAAGGAAAATAATAATATTGTCGGTTACAATGAGAGAAATGTTTAAACGAAAAAGATTTGTTCGCATGTACAGAAACTAAACAAAGAAAATACGCGTGAAATTTCTAAATAATACAGATAATTTCTAAATAATAAGAGTGGTTTAAAATATAACTTTTCACTCTCTGCATATATGTTAGGAAAATTAAATTACGCTGATTCGGCAACCTAATACTTCCCCTTAGAGTTTGCATCTGGAAATGGGAACATTCACATACAGTTTCAAGAGATACGTGTCTCTTTGGTGAGCGTAAATAACTGGAAACGAGAGTTACCTTGTCTCCTGGAATAAATGTTTCATGGAGAATAACGAAGAGAAGGTGACATCAAATTCAGGAAATGGAGTGGTCTCATTGTCTGATTACATCACTCTATGTATTTCAGAGTAAAGGAACCTTTTTTGACTATCGTCTTCACAGTTTCCCTTCGTTGTAGAGAAAATAAAATTTAAAAGGGATAAGAATTTTGCGTGTAACCTATTCGGAGAATAAGTCATACTCGCCATCTTGGTTTTGGATGATCACAATATACATATATTGTGTTTTGTTAACATACAACGTATCGACTGGACGTTATAGTGGTCTTCAGGTGTAAAAAAATTGTAACTAAAATTAATATGTACACAGAATAATTGAATATTTACAGTTAATATCATGTTCAAATGTTCGTTTCAGTTTCTAATTGTTGTTTTTACGATTTGTTTACACTTTAAGCCGGCTCCAATATCGAGTATAAACTTGAGTTTTAATAAAACATAATAAAAGCATATTGTGATCGTCCAAAAATAGGTCTAAAGAAATAATTTATTTATCTTGATTATGTAATTGACGTACATATTATTAGGAGTATATTCAATATGTTACTGAAGTGAATAAAGGAAACACATGTTACTATACTTTCGTCTCCCAAACCTTAGGTAGCACCACGACATTCTTTGATATGAAAAGAAAGAAAAAGAGAATAAATAGAAAGAATCAATTTTTTATGAACGAACCATTAATACGCATTACAGCATAACTTTACAACTAAACGCCAAAATATACGGATCTTTTGATCTTATTCAAAATATCTCACGCACGTGATCTGGTGGTTCAACGCTTCGTGACTAGATTTGTCTTCGTGGTCAATGAGTTCGAATACATCACAGCTTTTTCTCCAGCTGACCCAGACTCAGTGGTCCATCATCATTCGCTCATATGTTCTGAGTTTATATTCCCAAAGCAAACATCGAATCCGCTCTCGCCATCGTGGTAGCTGAAGGAGTCATAAAACAGACGTACGGAATAAAGCGATAAAAATGAAATATGGAGTTGAGTAAAACAAGAAAGTGCATTTTCCATTTTAAACAAGTAACTTAAGAATTAGAGATACAAGATAACATGATAAATAAACTATTAATGGGATGCACGACGAAAAAAGTGTTACGCATGAACTCTAAAGTATAATTTTAATAGTCATGTAACTGGCTAAGCTCTTATCGATATTTGATGAAAATTATTTCAGTCAGATTTTTTTAAAATTACGAGAAGAATTTTTAATTATTATATCTTAGTAAAATCAAATGTCACAGCGTATCATTACTAACCATATCTCAGATTCCATCTAAAATTGTTTATAAGATCAATTCTTGAATAAAGGACAAAACTATTTTCAAAAACATTTTCTATTTTGAATTCTATCGTTCTTGTAAATATAATATCATAAAAAGGTTGTCTGATTATACCAAAATAATGGCAAAAAAATCCTTCAATAAAATAAGGTATGACAGAGTAAATCATTAAATTCACAGCAAAAAACATATTTGCCGATGAAGACCGCATCATTAGGCAGTACTCACGGTAATTGCCGAAATACTCTCGTAACCTGATGCCTACTTGAGTGATAAATTCTATTGGTATAGACAGGTGATATCATACTATTATTTCTTTATTTCTTTTATATATTTCAGTTTCTCTCAAATATTCATATTAAAAAATAGTTTTTAGCGTATTCTCGTACCACCAATTTCTTTGCACAAGTTGAATGAAAGGATAGTTGAAATAGTTGAATGTGAATTTATTGATGTTTTAACACAGTCAAAAATGAATTTACTTTTGGATTGTAGAACGTGTTAATAATAATACTTTTGTGAAAACTTTCGGTCAGGTGAAAATGACGACGAACCGGGAATTGAACTCGGAACTCCTGCTTTGATCGCAGGGGGGTGTTAACAACTACACCACCCATTCGCCTTCCACAACTGTACACCACTTCCACCCAGACCTAAACCAGCATTGTGTGCCGCCGGGTTCACTTACCTCCTGTATGGGGATGTGTGTCAGGTCTTCCGGAGTTTAGGACCCCTGCGAACAACGCAAGAGTCCCGAGTTCGATTCCCGGCTCGTCGCCGTTTTCACCTGACCGAAAGCTATCACATATCTTCTCCACGTGTAGGGTACACGGAAGAAATATATGCATAATAATACTTTTAATATTAGTTTAATACTGTTTAACAGTTATTGAATGGAATTAAGTTTCTAAATTAATTACTATGAGTACATCGTATGTCATAAACATTTATCTTTCAAGCTTTTATTTATTATTTTTCAAAAATAATATAATTTGTCACACTACAATTTTTATTTGTTCTTTCCTTAAGACTCCAAAATAAACGAAACTTTATCTCAAACATACATGCATATGTATGGCTGGTTACTATAATTTGTCTATCTCTTGATGTAAACGATGTGACTCGATGTAATATGTGGGAATAAATTCACGCTGGCAAAATAGATATTGAATGAAAAACAATTGTCCACTTTTATTTACAAATTGAATATTTGTAAAGAATTGATTCATATCTTATACAAGCTTATCGTTTCATGTGTCAATCTGACGTAGATATCTCTCTCAGCAATTGAAGTTTTTAACTTGTTGACGAGTTTTTGAGTTACTTCTGAATCATTCCTAAAATATCAACTCTTTACAAGAAGGTCTATATTTGAATGACTATTCAATGCAACTGTTCGACGTGACAGATGGACAGAACGCGGTAAACAAATCGCAATAAGCAATGTACAGTAGGTAAATAATTTCGACCGCCAAAAGTAAGGATTGTGTAAGTAATAGGTGATGTGTAAGGGATCATCTGTGGGTCAAGACGTCTCCGAACGAGGAAGTGGTGACAGTGAGGGAGGTAGCCAGCCGATATTTCATAATATATAATTCTTTCTTTTTACACTCCACAAGTGAAGTCGGAGACACATATTTATGGTTCTTATTCAGCGTAACAATTCGATAAAATGTATGAAACATGGAAAATGTGAATTTAGCGAAAATTACGTATCTGAATATGGTTCTTTGAAATTTTAAAAATTTAAACTCATTATTCTACTACGTTCCTCATTTTTAGCTGCTGTAATTAAACCTACATGTAATTTAACCTACTATTAAAAAATAATTCTGTTTTTTAATTTATATTTTCCTATATAATTGTCATGAATATGTGATAATAATTCTTTTTATTTTTTCATACACGTGAGAATTGGAAAAGAGAGATGGGTTGCTACTTATGATTCTAAAATACTACGCTGTTTATGATGTCTTGAATTACTGTTCCAGACATTTACTTTGGTTTCTAAATATAATAAGTATTGAGATGACTCATACCCCGAGAAAAGAAGTTAGTTTAGATATGAGTGAAGGATGTATTAATTACTTTCGTCGAATAAGAGTTTTCCAAAATTAACCAGGTCCATATGTTTTCAATAAAATGTATGTTCTTTCAATCGCATGGTTTTATAGATATTTTAGAGATTTGGTGACACGTAAATTCATTAATAATGTGAATTAAGTTTTATTTGAAAAGTACTTTATGTAACTCTTCCGCGAATGTATCATAAAACTTTCATGTTCTAAATAATTTCATTCATACATATTGTAGATTCTTTATTTATGCGGGTAAAATTAATTTCTCCGTGAAATCGTGTAAATATTTTTTCTTTATAAAGATTGCTTTCGTTAATATGGATGAGACTTTTAAAAGTATGTAAAGTATGTGAAATGGTTTCGCACCTCCAGTTTTAATATGGAGTTAGGGTAAAAGCAAAAGAGGGATAAAGTTGTAATATATTCGTAAATTTTTGGAATATCATTTCAAAGTGAGTAAAATCTGGGGGAGTGCTGCATTTTTAGGGTGAGTCTTACCAAATGTCTCATTTATTCCTCATTAATCCAATTTTGAAGTTTTATAAGCTTGATTACATATCTCGGAAGAATTTTCTTCCTAGTGAGTTGGAGTAGGAATGAAGCGATGCATATTTCTCTTTTCATACCATCACCTGGAGCGCCCAAAACCGTTGAAGATAGTCTCGCCCTTCTTCCCATCTCAGCGCCAAGAAAACTTCGGAGTGCGCTTCCAGAGAGAGCGACGCCGCCGCCGCGCCATCTCCGAAAGTCTCTGTTTATTTTCTTTGCTCGCAGCGAGAGATGTATTCGTCTTCGGAGGCGGATCCAAATAAAATTCGCGACCGCGCGCCGTTGATGTATGCGATCTGACGCCTTTCCACCTACAGCAGCAGCGGCGGCGGCGCAGCGCAAGGCGTTGAAAAGCAGAGAAGCGTGAATTGGAAAGGGATGTGGACAACGCACGGGGAGATGAGAAACGAAGAGTGCGAGTCGGGTGTGGTTGGAAGAACATACGATACCTACAAGTTTCACACTGTACGACGACGAATAATAAAAAAATTGCTATGAGAACAATGGCTTAAAGGAAGGAAGTGGAATAAAACAGAAAGACTTAAGTAAATTTACAGATTGTGTTCAATAAAACTAAGAAGAAAATTTCATTGAATGAATTATATTTCAAATATCTAGTCACAAAACATTATCACATGTTACCGAAATATTATCACATTATTCCGATTCATGATGAATTATAAAATTAATTTGTATTTAATATAAATTCGTTCTAAGATTAAGTTATAACTACGATATGTTTATTATGATCTATAGTCTGTATTAATAATTTTACAGTTATGTTATTGTATTAAACAATTATAATTCTTCGACATGTATATACACTTCTTCGAGAAACTCCCCCGTTCTCCGTTTGCAGTTAATTGTATCTGTAATTGTATCAATAAATTGTGTCCACTTGAATGACATACACATCAATTGTGTAAAGTAAAAATTTGTTTACCTTGATTATCATATCTAACCAAGCTATACCCAGGGATATGAAGAGTTAAACTTTAGTTTTTCTTTTATAGAATGATGCAACTTTAAGTTACTTGAAAGATTATACTAAGAAATAAAATTGTTATAACAATCTCATTTCCGTATGATTATCAATTATGCATTATACATGGTCCCTGATTAATAGGTTTGTGATTAAATATCACACTATGAAGCGAGAAATATTTATAAATATGCAGGGGAGACCGGGATCATTTTTTACCACAGGGTAAAATGTCACGTTCTAATTTGAAATTATCCGCTGGAAGAAACTTACTATTCTTACTACACAGGGTAGTACTATTAAATTTATACCTTAATATGGATACAAATTCAATGGAAGTATTCATTCGTGTGGCATCCCTGTCGATTACTGGAGTGCTGCAGTCAGTACGAATACTGGAGATGACGCTTATAATGTGTCTGAGTATTTTTAAAAATTGTATTGAAATTTATAACGGAATCTTGGAAAATATTTGTATGACTTTAATGCCGTAATAGAAACGTACATAACGTGAATGATAAAGTTCTACGCGACTATATTGTTCAATTATCACATGCCAAGATTTGCGTAGAATTTCTAATTTCAAGAGAGTTGAAATCTTCTTAATTTGATCCCAGAGAACAAAAGGAAGTGAATACTAATATAGACACTGATTTATAAGTAAAAAATGTTTCATGTAACTGTAATCGGAGTGAATTTGTAATTTATGTTTTCTTCATTAGTTAATATATTTGCATGGATGATTATTCCTCAAAAAACAAAGAAATTACTATGTCTTAAACATTGCTTTTAAAGCGTAGTAAAAATGTTCAAACAGTACCAAGATATTGTCAGGCACAAAAACTGAGTTTAAAAAACAACAATGTCCTTTGAATCATAGATCTTGTGCTCAATTATTCATTATTAATCTCGCATTACTTCGTATTACTTCGCATTACTTCGTATACATGATGTTTCAAAATTGTATTCCACAACAACATTAGATAATTTTTTCGACTGCAATGTTAAATTTTAATTAAAATAAATTAAAAAACAAAAATTTAATATTACAATAAATAATCATGATTGTAAATAAAAATTTAATCAGTGAAGTGAATTTTCAATACTGTATGGTCTCCAACAATTCAACATTGCTTTCCTCGCCTATAAACAGCTCACACTTTGTAGTTGTTGAAATCCAACTCGCCCTCCACGTGCACATCCCGTGCCCCCAGTGCACTCTGCTTCAATGCAGAGCCAAGACTCCAAGCCGTCCTTCCCTTCACTCAACCACTTCTCCACAGCCCCTCGGAGGTGGATGAGGAGGCTGTAATAGCGTCTTTCTTCCCAGAGGCTCCTCCGGATGCGCCGCTCTCTTCTGATCGATACGAATCGATCTTCCCAGAATGCGCTGCTTTTATTGGCGAGAGACGAGCGACCGACCGACGTCTCGAGCTGCTGCTATGCTGCAGTGGTTGCGGTGAAGCCCAGGTCATTCTCAGGCACGTTTCTTCACAGCGCCATTTCATGGTCGCTTCCACGTACATTCACGCTTCTTGGGGATGAAGAATTTTATTGCGCTACGGGAACTACATCGGGGAGATCACAGAATACTGAGGAACTCTTTCAGATTTAGAATATTCACCTGATGTGCGTGTAAGGTGAATTATGCGTTTTTACGCGACATAGTCTTATTTCATTTCTTAGTCGAATGAAGTACGCTACTTTAATTACTGGAAAAATATCCTCTCAGTATAATTTCATTTCATCCTATCATCTCACAATTTTCTCTCAGTGTAAGATTTATTTTTTTACAATGATAGGAAATTTCCTCATGAAAGAAGATCGTTCTTTTCTCATCATAGAGGACGAGGAAATATACATGAACTCGATGGAACCGTTTAATTGTATTTACTATAACGTGTCAGATTAAAAGAATTCACTTCATTGTGTCGAGTGAGAGTCGACGTCGGGTAGATTGCTCTCTCATTTCCAGTTAATAGATGTGTAATATTTATTTATTGTCCTTAATATTAATCAGAATAGATGAAAACATCGTGGATGCGTAACTTAATTCCTGTTAAGTGTAAATCACAATCAGATCGCTTTTCTGTCTATAGCGTTCTAGCTAGTTCATAGCGAATTTCGTAAAATGCGTGAAACATTTTAATTCTGCGCACAAAAACAGATGAAAGTTTACATTCAACTACACGTTTTGCGAAACAACGAAGATTTCTTCTTTCACGTAAACATCCCCGTAGAATAGTGGTTAGAGTACGGACTAGTACTAAACAAGCATCCCGAATTTTTATATTTTTCCATATTTTTGGCAAACATATTTTTTTCGAGAGAGAAATCCTCTCACCCTATACTACGAGATGAAAATACTCCTCTGTACATATCTTATTGAGTGGGATCCTCTTGATGCCATATAGTAGATGAAAACTTGCATCAAAGTGAGAGGATTCCCCTTGTAGTAAGGACTTTTTTTTGGGGGGGGGGATATTGAAATACGAAGATCTCATACAAACGGATTCACACTTTAAGGAAGGCTGATCTCAAGGAGGAAATATATTTATGTATTTATTATAATTAAACTACTCGGAATTTTATATGTGTGTTTTGAAATATTATTTACGTATTTAGTACACAAATTTTAAATAATTAACAGTCTAGAGTTCAAGCGAAACAAATAATTGATAAGTTAAACCCACATTAATTATTATTATTAGTACACTTTCAATTTTTCCTTGGATTTTAGTCCGCCGATTTTTCATATAACTACATAGATTTCATTTCAATAATCTAAACAATCTGGACAATACGGACAAGGCAGAAGAAAGGAAATACTCCGGTATTCAAGATGAAGTCAACATATACAAAACACTGGTATTTTTCATTACGAAAATAGAAAGTTTTCGTGAATAAAAAATCATTTAAATAAAATGTCTTCGTTTACCATAAATAATCCTAAATCCTCCTGTTGTATTTTTATTTCTCTAGAAATTTTAAATTAATTTCTCTAGAAATAAACACGTGTAAAATAAAAAATACCATTTCATGGATGAAGTAGAATAACATTGTTGGATACTTTATATTAATATGAAAGGAGGATTTGGAAAAAAAACATAAAACTATTTTACTACGATAATAACTTAATATTTTACACAATAACCTCACAATGAAAAAGTATGAAATAATAAGTTGAACGTAATATTTTTAGTAAAACTTTTTATTAAAATGTACAGGTTGTTTTAGAATAATTGTATTATAAATGGAGGTGAATGGATAGTCCGATAATAAAAAATAAACAGAAATTACATTAAATACAATAAAAATAATATTAATACATAATAAAATAAATAAAATTATTGTCAAAAATGCCGTTCAAATAATAATAATTTCAAGGAATATAAAGCTTACGTTTTATTATAACATCAGAATATCTAAAAATTTGTATTTGATAAAACAAATAGTTCACAAATAGCAAAAAAATAAGTACGTAATATTATCGAACTATTGATTATTCGAAATATATTGTTTAATTATCGAACATTAAAGAAACTCTACATTCGATATTAATTGTCACAATAGACCGCTGCTCCAACGCGAGACCGAGAGATAGCCTGTGTGTAAAATCCGCCTATACCCGAAGGAAAAAGAGAAAATCAGGGCCAGGATGATGAAAAACGTACATTAATATACCAAGTACCTCCTCAAAAAAAAGTACCTCTCGCCCGTGGTTTTAATCTAACGTTAGCTAATCTACTACCTATATTCTTCCATAAAATGTTTCTATCACTGTCGCTTTTTTATTTTAAAATTTTGTACTTGAAATTTTTTGTTCTTCATTCTTAACTTGTTTCAGGTATACACATATAAATTTCAGGAATTTAATTAAGATAACTTTCAATTTATGTTATAGTAAACGAAAAAATTGTAAATTCACATAAAAACTAAAATAACAGGGCAGATTATTGATGAATGATTAGCATATGAAGTAACTGGGTTCACTTCCATTCACATGAGGTTTAACTTTCCTGAAAATAAATATTTTATACACATCTCTATCTTTCTCACCACATTTCATTTAAGATTGATCTGAACATTTCTCATAACACGCAGATATTAAGTCAAGAAAACGCAGCGTTTTCTATTAAGCACGAGTTTTGTGAAAAAATATATTTATCTTTCTAGATGAGAAATATATTTTTCTGTGTAGTTCTGGCTTTCCTATTGACTCCAGTCTAGTAATATTTAATCGTTCTTTTCCAACTCACTGAGCGGGACACAGTAATCATCATAGGTAGGCAGAACGATATCAACTTGGGTGGACATTTCAACGCGTCTGAACATCTACAGAAACTAAAAATGGCCTCCCTGCACACAAACATAGTGCTCTCTAGCCTGCCTCCACGCTTCAACGTTCCACAAATAAACCACGAAATTAACCTGGCAAACATCTCCCTAAAACATCACCTGGCAGACACAAAAATCACATTTTTTGATTTGCAACCACACCTGACTGCCAAGGACTTTACCCAGCACGGTTTACACCTGAAACCGTCTGGGAAACAGCACTTCGGTTCTCTCCTAGCTTCACATCTGACCTCACATCATCCACCTCCTCCATTACCTCCTCCTGCACGTACCTCATCTCCTCCTCCACCTCCCTCTACTTCTACCTCATCTCCTCCACCTCCCTCTGCTCCTACCTCATCACCATTTCCTCTTCCTATCTCCACACCCATTTCTTCTCCTGTCCCCGTTCTTTCACCTACTGCTTCCTCATCTCCCACGTCAACATCTATTCCTCCTGTCGCCCCCATACACCGTTACAACTTGCGCTCAGGAGTACGATGTGGTACTCGAAGGTGACAATCGCGTTCAGGTGCTGTGTGCGAGCTTCATCCGGAACTAGAAGCTGTACCAATTTCAAATTCCTCTCCACAATCTAACGTCGATTCCATTTCTCGTGAGTCACAAACTCTTTGCGAAAATAAAATAATTATATTTCATCATAATGTCCAATCCCTTTCAAACAAATTGACAGACATTGAAATTCTGGTACACGAAAATCGATTCGATTTGCTATGCCTCACAGAGCATTGGCTTTCAACTAACAACATCAACGATACTGCTATTTCTAATTATTATTTAGCAAGTTCTTACTGTCGGCAAAATTTTAAAGGCAAAAATCCCCACGGAGGTACGTGTATCTACGTTCGTAATGATATTTTATCTTCTCCACTGACAGGCTACGAGAACTTCTGCGTAGATAGTGTGTTCGAAATTTCTGCAGTTGAACTGACCGACACCGGTATTGTTGTTTTGTGTATTTATAGACCTCCTCAATCAGATCTTGACATATTTTTTCGGAACTTCGAAAATGTTTTAGAACATATCGCACATAAATCTACTAAATCTATCGTTATATGTGGTGATTTCAATATCGATTTCTTGAGTACATCCGACTCTGCACATTCACCAGTTAATCGATTCAAGAATCTTATCGACTCCTTCAACCTTATTACTACGATAAATGACCCCACTCGCCTCTCCGGCTCATCTCAAACATTGCTAGATCAAATTATAGTCAACAATGGAATCTCGTATCTCTCTGAAGTGTTTATCGCCGGATACAGTGATCACCTTGCTCAAGTATTGACTATTAATAATACACTAAAACCGCTTAAAATCCTTTACAAATTTACAAGAGAGTTTAATGACATAAATAAATCCATATTCGTAAATTATTTGCGTGAAGAAACATGGAAAGATGTTTACAATTGCCAAAACACCGACGACAAATTCAATGTATTTATCTCAACATTCCTAAAACATTACAACTCTAGTTTTCCCATAAAACGCAAGTTAATTAACACAAAAAAATACAATAGATGGATCACCCTAGGGATAAGAATTTCTTCAAAAAACAAACGCCGTTTATATTATCTTTCAAAACGCTATAACCAGCCACCCGAATTCCATAATTATTTTCGTAAATATAAGACTATTCTCCGAAAAGTAGTCTATGCAGCTAAAGTTATGGAAAACGACAGGCATATACTAAAATCGAACAACCGGATGAAAGCCATGTGGAATATTGTTAACAATTACACGTCAACTTCTGAAAATCGCGAAGAAAATGTTTCTTTACTAAACGATGGCAAGATCGTGTCAAATCCTCAGGACATCGCAAGTTTGTTTAATTCTCACTTCTCAGAAGTTGGTAAAATAACGAACTCAATATATCCAAATCAATGTCCTCCAATTATTACCACCCACATACCCAATTCTATGTTCACTTCCGAAACTAACGCCAGTGAAGTCATGGGAATCATCAGCTCCTTAAAAAACAAATTTTCACGAGGCATAGATGATATACCTGAGTTTATTGTTAAATCTTCGTCCCACGCTATATTAAATCCACTCGTAAATATTTTTAATAGTTCTTTATCGGAAGGGGTGTTTCCCAATATATTTAAGAGAGCTAAAGTGAAACCTTTACACAAGAAAGGAAACAAACTTAATATTGGAAATTACCGACCAATATCTCTACTACCCACTTTCTCAAAAATCCTAGAAAAATTGTTCTATAAGAGTCTTCTAGATTTTTTATCAAGAAATAACATTCTGTCTGATGATCAACACTGTTTTAGGAAATCCTTTTCCACTACAAGCGCCATATTTTCCTTCTTAAACGAAGTTACCACATCTCTTGACCGTGGAGAAAATCCTCAGGGTGT
>NNCF01126214.1:1033938-1063493 GCA_002313205.1 Laupala kohalensis
AACAATTCTCGGCCCTATTCTCTTTTTATTGTATGTGAACGACATGTCATCATCCACATCAGATTGCAAAATGGTTCTTTTTGCTGATGACACTAATTTACTATGTAAACACGCCAATGCTCAAAAAGTTTTGTCTAACCTTTCGACTTGGTTCCATGCAAATCGTCTCATTGTAAACACTGACAAAACAGTGTCTATGTCATTTCACAATAGTATCACAAAATCTTTACCCCAGGTTTCTCTTTCTTTAAACGGAACACAATTAAAAACTGTTACGAATACAAAATTCTTAGGTCTCCATATTCAAGACAACCTCAAATGGAATTGTCACATTGACAATCTTAATTCCCAATTAAGTAATTTGTGTTACGCATTCCGAATCTTAGTTAATGCAGTTACTCCACGTATTTCCCGTTGCGTTTATTTTGGAAACGTTTACTCCCATTTACGTTACGGCATTACCTTCTGGGGTAATTCCGGTCAGAGTATTCAAACTTTCAGAATTCAGAAGAGGATAGTTCGGATAATTTGTAAATCTCACCCCCGAAACTCTTGTAAACCTTTATTCAAGGAATTAAATATCTTAACACTTCCCTGCATTTATATTTATGAAACAGTCGTGTTTGTTAAGACCGAATTACTGAAGTGCCACCCTTTCTTTATACGAAACAGTCTCGTTCACGAACACTATACACGCAATAGTAGTAATATTCATCGCCCTAGAGTGTCAACCACTCTTTGCCAAAAAGGACCTTATCATTCGGGAATCGTTCTATATAATTCCCTGCCCAAGAATATAAAAGACATTATGAAATTGAATCTGTTCAAATCAGCGGTTAAAAACTACCTCCTGCACCAGTGCTTCTACAATGTAAAAGAATTTTTTGATTTTAATATAAGTTAAATTCGTCTTATACTTTATCACGCTATTGCTGTAGTACTTTTTAAACAACTTATAACAATTTCAAAAACTATTTTCTTGCATGATTGTGTTGTCTTATGGCTCATATTAATTTAGTTTTATGTGTACTCAACTTTGGCACGGTTGTGTACATAAATTCTGTAGCCCCATCCTGGCCCGGGTTTTTCTCCGTTTTTCCTTCTGGTAGAGGCGGATTTATCATACAGGTTCTCTAGGCTTTGTCTAGGGGCGTGTTTATTGTAACAATAAATCGTGAATTTAATGTTATTTCAATTCTTATGATTTTTAAACACTATACTCAGAATAATCTATATTTCTATAATAAATTGTACATGTAATTGTTTGCTTAAAATTACAAACATATTGACATTCTATTAGTATTATAACTCGCAGCCAACTTTTTATCTTATCTAGGAATTTTTGCTGAATTTTTTGAATCCGCCTCTGCCTTAGGGCCCTTGATCGGAATTGATGGGATGGTTCCTTGCTTGCTTCTGGAGAGTAAATTAGTTTTTTTCCCTCCATGTGGTCATACGCAGTTTGTACTGTTTTTTTGACAATAAATTTAAATTTATACACTTTCCCTTGTATTCTTAACCAGTTCACTCAGGATACCTACGATCTAATGCCATAGATGGATACAGTTCTGACAACCTTTGAATATGGCTTTTCTGATAAATATGAGCATCAATAGAACTAAATAGCAATCATGTGACTCAGTGCATCCATATTGATGCAAGGTCTTATTTCTAGCAACAGTAATGAGACATGTCGTTCACCCCAAGGAACCAATTGTTGTTCGTTTATTCTTTCATTCTTTTCTAAGTAAAACCATCAATATAAGAATAGGATTTAAATTTATTTCTCATTTAAAAAAAGTAACAAAGGTAGATATATGGAATTTAAAGTCATCTTTACAAATAACGATGTCCAGTTCAAGTTTTACAAAAGCAAACAAAATTACAAGTTTCAGCCAAATTACAATATGGTCGCTTTTGTCAGATTCTTTTGTATGGCCTGGCTTCGATCTATTTTGACTTCTTCATCCCTCAATTCCATTCTACATTGTTGTAACACCTGTTAACCTCCCATCGTAACGGTGTATCCAGCGCCAGTAGCAGTCGTTCTCTTCTACAGATTCTCCATTATTCATGGTTGAGGCGAAACTGCGTGTGGTGACGCGACCGTCGCTGCTTCCATCACCCTACCTCCATCACCACCGGTACTCCTGTGGTGAATCCTGTCACCACAATCACCCTGGCGCCGCGACGGGTCACGTGACACCCAGAATCCTGTATGCGTCCATCCTCAACCTCCTTCGTCAGCTTGTGCATGCCAACCTCCACCACTCTGTCCTCCGCGACGAGGAGTAGCGTTAAGTCGTTATGTTGCGGGTTTTCATGGTCTCACGTTGCGCAGCGAATGCAGCATTATAGTAGTCTCATTCTACTGAACGTTGACTATTCTACAGGAAACAAACCAACTTCTTCTTTACTGGTTACGATACTATTGTATGTTCCCACGGACTATCTAATGGTATTGAATGATTTACAAAGCTTTATTTGCTTATCCATGTATACATGACATCTTCTTGAATGCCCCACTCTATTTTACTTTTTGTTAAGAAGATTAGCGTGTAACGTTTAAATGAACGGAGGACTTTAAATGGAAATGGGGAGATCATTAGTTAGGTAAAGACGTGTTTGGTTGAACTAACACTGAGTACAGAAACGAGTCTGTTGAGGAGAAATACGTTTGCATAAAAGATGACAGACGTAAAAGAAAAGTCCGAAGGAGATAGCTAAACACACACACACACATAAGGATATACTTTTTACCGAATTTGAACAAAGAATCACTAACATATCTGACGTTAAACTTAAGAAGTATTCTTAAACACTGCAACGTATAAAAATTCATTTACATTAAACACCGAGGTTCAACTCATCCTCCCTGAACTCTAGTTTCCCTTCCACATCGATATCCTCAATTTGCCTTGATTACCGAACGCATTAATGTGGGAAGAGACAAACCCTCAATTATCTTGATTACACCCCTCTCACAGCTCACAGATCGACTCGATGGTTTTTCATTTTTTATTCTTCCGTAATTGCCAGAATGGAGTCGACAGCTCCGGGAGGACGCTTGTGCGCACTCACAATTCTAACTCTCCGGCTCTTGCACAATACGTGATGTAGTAGCAATTGTTCGGCGCTGTTTAGAATGCGAAACCCTTACACTGTATGCGAGAGAAAATAAACGTCTCTAGGAAACAACGGGATGTGCGGAAGAACAATTTTGCATTTCTGCTACACAAATCTCCATCTGAGCTCTTGAGTGGTATGAAAGAAAATAAGACTAAAATATTTGTAAAGTAATGAAATAATTTTACCGTGGATTACAACACTGTTACTGGAGATACATTTAAAATATATTATTAAAATTCGTAATTTAATTAAAGTGAGAAAAAAAAGCACTCGATGAAACCGAGCTAAAATTATTTTCCGTATACGAGATAAGATTCGTCGTCAAATCTCTGAAAGGAACAAAGGGAAATTATAAGTAATTCGCAAAAATACTACAAATTTAACGAACATTACATAAAATGTTGTTTGTTTAAATAATAGGTCACGAAAAATGAAGTCACAATAAACCTTCAAAATTTGACTTTACAAAATACGATCCAAATCAATGCAGATAAAGTTTAGTCATATCAAGATCAGGAGTGAAATACACAAACATCATCTAGGTCTATCTCTGGAAATGTTTAATTAATTGAAATATTAAATAGTGTAGGGTATATTATATTAAAAATATTTGAAACTGAAAGAAATGGATATTTATAGTTCTTTCTATTGATAATAATGTGTCGCGATTTAAGTCTTCGATCTGCTTATCCACGAGTAATCGGAAGGAATTAGAAAGACTAAATTTTAGTTCATAAGTTTGGGAAACCGGCAAACCTTTTTGAACATGTGTTGGAAACTGGTAAATGTATATTCAGGAAACTTATTAAAATAGATTTATGATGCAATTACGGATGTCGAGAAATGAAGACATTAAGGACTTATAAATTATACAGTGATCTTTAAACATAAATATTATGAACACGTATGTTGTATCATAATGAATTAGAATATCTGCTAAAACTGCACAAGTAAAAGTCACGCCCATAAATGAAGTATTTTTCTACGTAGAAAATTATAAAGACATAATTCAACGTTTTTTTATACAACATTCTTATGTATACGAGAAATTATATATCCTGGATGGCATAATAGAAAATTTACCAAAGCCATTCATACAAATGACAACATTGTCCTGAAATATAAATATCTTTCCATTTTAATCGAAACTGAACAAGTTCTACTCAATTCATCCTAACAGAGTGATTAAATCCCGCTCTGTATAGTAAGGTTCTGAGTCATTGCACTAATCCTATGTCCTTGTATATTTGCCTTCCACATACATGAGTGGTCTAGAGGAAAACCGTGGCGTGTCCATTCTCAGGGATAAGTGATCAGTACATCACTATTAGAAGTGGAAATACCAATGGTGAGTTGGAAAGCCGTAACGCAAAAACGGACAAAGGAAAGATGTAATGGTGTTCTTACAACGATTTTGTATTACTCAGCATTCAATTCCTAGTATCCGAGATATCTATTCCATTTATTTATCTATTAACCGCATTAATATGTCCTCAAAAGTTTAAGATTTTCAAGTCGCATGAAATTTTACGAAATCTGAACCTAATATTGTCACGTATTCTCATTGGTTTCGTGACTTGAAAAGAAAGGTCCTAAACAGACTCTTTGTGCTTCACAGAGCTCCTTCCATATGAAGTGCTCGTGAGATGATGTTCGCTCAAAGATAGTAGATGCGGTCTTAACGGTTCCAACAGTCTCTTTCCCTTCCAACTCCGCCATCTCTTCCAACGGTTACTCAGTTCTGCATAAATATGAAATATGATGAACCCTACTCAAAACAATTTCTATTTTGTTCCGCTGCATTGAATGCTTAGAATGCATCGTTTCTTGTGGTCACCCCTGCGAGGGACAGGAGACGAGCTCTGCGAGTGGCGTTCAGTCATTCCGAAGTAATTACTGCCGCCGCACGCCACTGCTTCACTCTGGACTCCGCATTATTATTTACAATCCGCTACCGTGAAACGGCGCTCCCTCGCCTGTTTGTAATTCAAAACCTCACAAACGGAAACCGTTAATCTGCTCGCGGTCTCCTCGGGGGTTTGTCGAGCAACGCAGAAAGAGGAGGCACAACGTGGACTCAGGGATGGTGACAGTGGATGCAAAGCGCATGTCTCCAGATGTGTCTAATCAAGTGCTTCATTAAGCAGATCCCGAGCAGATGACAAGGGAAGACTCCACGAAATACATTTTCGTAGAAGCTTTCTATAATTCTACGCAGGTTTATTTCTATTTGTAAAATGATAAGGTAGGTATCATTTTGCTTATTTTCTGATTCAATCTATTTGGATTAACCAACAGATTTCGAATTATAATTCATGTATTCCGAGCCTCTTGAGGACTGTTTTATCTTATTTCGCTGTTTTTTCTTTTCAAAGAAACAATCTTGAAAATTCAGTTTTCAATCTCTCTCTTTGTACCCATTTTCACACATTTAGTTTCAATATAAATTGAATAATTAATTAATAGTTTTAGAACTTATTAAGATAAGAATTTTCGTAGTATATTTGAAGATATGTGCATCAAATTGAAATTTACAGCACTCATTGTTAATTACGTATTTGGAAATAGACTATTTGGAGAGGAATATGCCACAAAACTAATCAGCACATTGGTGTGATAGCCCGACTTTCATGTGCATTCTATTAAATATGTGATGTAACATCATCAATTCTAAAACCGCTGAGTAATTTACCACCTCGGATTACCCTAATTATAAGGATTTTGAGAAAGATTCATAACGAACCTGTTTGCACTTTGAAAAATATAATAATGAACCTTTTTGCACTTTAGTTCTCGAATTTTTGAAGCTCTCCAACTAGATCAAAATTATAGCTCACAAGGATCCACAAAGATCACATGAAACATTATACAGGTCATAGCAATTTTGAGGTATTATTTTGTTACCTAAATATTGCTAAAATTTCGGGGTTGGGTTTTGGTAAAGGGAATATGGAATAACAACCACAAAAGTCAATAAAATATTCTCTTAAAATATGTTGATAGACAACACAGAATGATCGAAAATATAATCATCCTCAAACAAGCACAGTCTCAAACAGATCAAACCCTACGTCTTTTTACATAAAATTATTTTATTTTCTGACGTTACTTATAGGAAAACACCTGTTCAGGCCCTTTCCTTTTCAATATAATGAATTCGTTCTCTTCCAATAGCGCATTTGTCTACAAGATTTTACTGTATCCAGAAACGCTATTTTGTCAGCTTGCTCTCACTTTGGTTGTTTGTTTATTCATTTAATTTATATTTACATTCCACTTTGAACATTCATTTTTGTAATTAATTTCACCGTCTCCAATTTGCAAAATGTGTTGTTGGGTTTTGGAGGAGAATAGCGAGGTAAGGCATATAATACATTTCAAATGATAAACAAATTATTGAGATATTATCCATGTGAACTCAAATCCCAAACAATCTTTATTATGACTTTATTTTTCTTTGTTATTAACTAATAACAATATTTTTTTAAAAATTAATTGTAAAAATATATATTTTTTAAATTAAAAATAATTATATTTAAGTACTAAGGGGAGGGAACCGAATACTCACTTCTATGGGAGCCACTCACAATGAAAACACAACAATCTGGTGTTCGAGCAATGAACAAAACATTTTATTACTCATACTGACGCACGATACACAATATACACTACACTGGAAAATTATTATAACACTACACATAACTTCGCCTACTGCGCTTGTAACGTTCCTTTACATGGTACTCACCACTCGCCTTCTTAATTGGAGGTTCCTCTGTTCTTTACCCCCTCCTTACACTTAATCACTTTAATTGTAGCACACGGCCTGCTGACATTTATGTCACAATTTATAGTTCACAAGGCCAAAAATAACAAAACAATTCCCTTCTACACTCTTACACACTACTCAAACTGTCTGGTGATGTCGGACGTGATGAAGATCTGTTCAATTTTGTGTTCATGATTTAGCGACTCGTTCTTCGTGCCACATTAATGTTCGTCCCCTTTTTTTTTCTTTTCTAAGCGATCTTTTTCATTCCATTCACCTTCTATGTCCGCCACATTTTGGAGTTTCCTGACTCACTTCGCCTTAATTTGCTTTCGTCTTTAGTCACATTTAATATTACTAACTACTCACTGTATGAGTGCGCCTCGAATCTCCTCTGACGGATTACAGTGGCACTTCCCTTCGATTGTCTAAGCTATGACGATACTTGCTAATTGGCTGAAATGACCTTTATTGGCACATTAACTCCTAAAAATGTTATGTCTTCGCATTGTTCGAATCGCTCACTCGTTTGACCTAATTAGTTGTACTGTATGAGTATTATTGGCTATTTCAATCACCCGTTTTCTGTGACCTCACTCTACAAAAAGGAAATCTCATAAATTTTTCCCTGGCTGACTCGATAAATAAATTGTTGCAATTTTATCACTGTCTGTCTCAGCAAATAGCGATCGCGAATCTCTACACTGCAATCGAACAACAATGAACTCCCTCAAATTCGTCACTATCTAACTCAACAAATGAATTGTTGCAAGTTTTTCACCATCTGGTCTCAACAATTAAACTGATGCTAATTTTTCACTGTCTCACGTTCACATAATACACTGTCTCAAAATGTTTTACATCTCAACTGTCACAAATACACTCACCCAAATTTTTTCTCATCTCCTCCCACAACTACACACTGCTCAAAATTTTCTCCTCTCTCCTCCACAACTACCCACTGCCAAAACTTTTCTCCTCTCTTTCCTCCACAACTACCCACTGCCAAAACTTTTCTCCTCTCTTCCCTCCACAACTACCCACTGCCAAAAATTTTCTCCTCTCTTCCGCTTTACCGCTGTGCCCTAATTTTTTATAGATAATTTTGCGTCACGTGACGTTCCCCCTCTTCACAGTCCTTGCTTCTGCTGCCAGATCTCGGTTCTTTTCCCCCTCTTAATTTTAATTGGTAGTTTCCGAAAATATGTATTTTGTATTTTCCTGTTTCCAATCATTCCATTTGACTCCTCCCCCCTTGATATTTCATTGGCTGCACCCCCGTCTCTCTACTTCTAAGATTCTTTCCTCGAGATGAAGGTCTGTCGGCCATTTTGTTATTTTTGTCCCTTTTCTATCTGCGCGGGCGGTATGCTTCTAAAGACCTCGGTTTTATTGTTTTATTGCTAGGCGGCATTCGACATCGTCCCTTTCTAGCTAGCACTTGTTCTGAGCGTCGGCATTTCTTTTTGAACCCAAATTTTATTACATTCTTTTGAATTTTTGCTATCGTGTTATGGCCGAACCCATGGTCGCAAAATTTCACATTTCTAAAGATTCTTGTTGAGACTTGCTTTTAGAATTCATGTCCCCCAAGAGACCTGTGTCGCGAACCTTTTTTTTTGTTTTGCCTCAAAAGTAATATTATTTCCCACGTTGCTTTGGGAAATAATATTCCCTAACATCCGCCCTCTTTCTTGAAAGATTCGTGTTCAGACTAGCAGGCTACTAAAACATGTGTCCTGCTTCCTATTTCTTTTGATCTTTTTCCAAATAAAGGTTTTTATGGCGTTATTCTCTTAAATTTTGCCCCCGTCTTTCTAAAGATTCCTGTTCAAACTTGGGTGTTTCAGAACACGTGTCATGGTCTCTACTTTTGATTTTTCCAAATAATAGTTTTTATTACGTTATTGTATTCCAAAACTTTCTAGTAAGCTTTTTGATGTAGGACCGCCTTGCCAAGCTTCAGACCACCCAAGTCTCTTTCCGCAAACTCCCATGTTGACCCACGCTTTTTATGTTAATATTTTGAGAACGCGTGATTGAATTATTAATCAATTCAATCCACGGTCTCAGTATTATTATATAATCTTTAATTAGTGTGAAAAAGAAAAATTATTTGCAAATTAAGATTGTAAATTTTCGTTGAGTAAAAATAAATCGGATACATAATCATCCATGTAAAGGAGATGACACTGGTTGAATTTCATTATTTAACCTTTATTTATTTTGTATCGACCGCTTCTTATACTTCATTTGTACCGATTTCTATACCCATAAACCTATATACATATTACGCTACATTAGACATGAAAAAATTATTTTCATTAAACATATCATCCAAGCCAAAAAATCGTGTTATCTTCCAGGTGCTACTTTAAACACCAGAATATCATGGGCTACATACAACATACATGAGTAAATAATACACTAAAACTAACTTTTTGGTCGGGTTCAAGAATGCTAGATGACTTATTACAGTCTCTTATTTGAAATATAAAAAAAAAATATTTGTAATATTATTTCAAAATATTTAGCGACTTCAGATACATATCGTAAAATTTTTACGAAAATGTAATTTAGTTGTAGACAGAAATTGGTGTATATTCGTATCTGCAGTGCATTTGCTGTCCACCTATGTATTTTGTCATTATCTTATCTTTCATTTTCGATTACGAAAAGTGTATTCTACGTCTGCTTGATCCATTCCCACTATTCACTCTACACATATTATTCAGTTCTTGAAACAATAAACTAATGCGTAAGTCCTGCAGAAAAATTATTTTACTGCTTCTATACCAAACTTTCAAGCAAAATAACCGCTAATGCGGATGTAATACATACTAATTGTAGTTAAGGTACATAAAATTTCAGCAAAATCGTTGGAGCCGTTATTAGGAAACATTCAAAAGTGTACTTTAACATTCATGTGAAGTACCCTTTGTTTTAAAGTAAAAAAGAAAAATTAGTGCATTTGCATCAACAACAAGAAATATCCACCGTAAATACGAAGTGCGAATGAAATTGATTCATCCAGAATCGCTGCGCACAGACGGACGCGCGGACGGACGGGCGTTATGCCAAAAACTACTTTTTCAGAATCATGGATCACCAAAACGGGTATTTTCTTCAAAATCTCGTTTTCGATTTTTTCACGATTACAATACTTTCTATATACTGCGTATATGAGAAAGCAGAAACACAAAAATATTGTCTGATCAATATCGTTATCAATTCAGGAAATTCATATAACTCTGTACTCATAGCTTTGTCCCTATAAAATTAATGTAACGTCGCTGATAATAGATGTTGCACCCACCTTATAAACATAGTCTTTGCGTTTTAGTACTTGAAAATCTAAGACATCTGATCTGTCAACTTGAAACTCTTCTTTTGCTGAAGATTCATTGAGATGGAAAACTGATTCCACAGCAATATTTCCAATACATATTCTAAATATATTATATTTCCAACATATCATTTTTTGGGGAAAATGTTATTAGCACAAAAACGGAAACTGTAGGGTGTCTACTGCGTTACAACTATTGGTACATTCAAACTTTATGATGCAACGATTATCCACTAACGATAGTATAAAGTGCATAGAAATTAAAGGAACATACCTCACGCTATGTTTACGGAAAATCTGAAATCTACTCCAATGGGTGAACGAAGATGACTGAAACGAGGCACGTTTCAAGGGGAGGTCTAGTGTAACAACTCATTATGCGAGTTCAGAAATGCTTGTTCAATATTACCACCTTCTCTTTTGTTAATCTATAAGCCAAACCTCCTCGCAATATTTCAGAAATCAACACGCATACTCTGAACCTAGCATATGAGTTAACTATTCTATTGAATCATTTTTATCGTACAAACCGTAGTCATCGCAAGTTTAGTTCTCATATTGGCTCTCGATGTCTTTTTCATCCACCTCTACCCCAATGGGCTACTTGACTAGACAAAATTTCGTCCATTGCATGTTCCGCATGCCTTTCCTCGAAGTAGCCAAAGAGTCGAGTTCGAGAACACCATCTAGAGAAACCTAGACGGTTGTCTAGGGCGGAAAAATACATGGGTGGAAACGCAGACGATTTGTTATTGACGTGCGGTTCATCAATATTGACCAAACCAACATGGGAGGGCGCCACAATACGTTTAGAAAGAGAATTAGATATTCCTTGTTCATGTTAAGTGGTAATAGCAATTATTAAGTTGAGAAACCCTCGACCCATCACTCCGGTTGGCTTGACATATTAAAGAAGTCAAACACTGTTGTAGTCTTGATCTTCGTAGTGGGTAGAGTCCAAGAGTTAGATCACATCCCCATCAGTGGCGTGACTATCGCCGTGCAACTCGGTGCGAAACACCCCACCTCTTCGAGGGTGGACTTGGAGGGGCAAAGGTATCCTGATTTCTTCATTCCTCGATTCTTAATAAAGTTACTATTAAAATATGTCCTATGAATATTGATACTTTTAACTAAAGACGAAAATATGACAAAGGAACTTGGAATAAATTACATACTATTGAAATACCATTACAAAAGAAAGTTGGGATGGCAAGAAACTGAGTATACTGGCCACCAAAACTTTCCATGTGGATTGTGAGTGGTCACATATCCCAACTTAGGGCAAGTGAACAATCTATGGCTCTTTGTGCCAACTGTGTGACATGTCTCGATTGTTGAGTTTCTATAAACTATTTCCTCAAACCTCATAGGTTCATTCAAAGTTCACACCTTTGAGTTTAAAAAATTAATAAATTGGTTGGACATAGTATTACATAATTAATACACGAATCTTTTAAATGAACCTTGAATCCACAAAACTGTATTCTATGTTTCCCCGTCAGAACAATTTAAAATGACTTAAAACCACAAATCAAATCCATCGAGCAAGATGGACGATCGATACTCGCAGATCGATGCACGGTCAACCTGTGACGTCTCGCTATCGATCGAGCGATCGAGCAGCGCGCTCTTACCAAGTAAACCTCCGACGAACGATCGTGGTCAGTCTTATTAACTCGCTCGAGCAGTCATCGTCTCATCATTTTATCGTTCACTTCTCATCTGGCGGCCACGCCGACAACGTCTCCCAATCGTCCTCGACGAGACACCATGTGTCGTTTTCCTCTTCACAACTAGGCTGCCTACGAACCGATGTTACGGTGAAGTGTTCTCGCGCGCTCACCTGAAGCCCAACTGATGCTTTCGATCGTAATCCATTCGTACAACGTGGAGCCAGCCCTTCAACTTCAACGAAACTCATCACCTCAACATCCGTTCGATCCACATCACGGCTGAACCACGTGACATTCGGAGACTCACCTCATCATACCATCGCAGTACCTCACCTGAACTTCCAGTTTTGTATTCTTTCATTGATTACATCATTTTAATGCTTTATCTTGCTAGTTGCAATGTTTTGTTATTAAATTATTTTGTTGGCATTTCCATTGATCAACTCCCAGCTCATCCACTTTCATCACGTTTCTGGTCCTTCGAACTCTCTTACCTCAAACCACGATGTACCGCGATTTTTCCCCATAAAATTCTGAATAATGAAATAACACATATAAGATTCCGATTAATTTTTTGGTGTTGTCACGCATTAACTGTGCAAATGAGTACGCAAAGTCTATATTTGCTTGACAAAGACGTTTAATAATAGAACATTATGCATGATGAGTTACGCACGCAAATTTCATTATAATTGTTTCAAAAGTAAGTAAAAGTGAAAGTCAATTTTTGTGTGGTTCTTGACTTGTGATTTTTTTAAGTAGACGAATATCACACGTGAACATTTTTGTACTATATCATAGGTGAGTAAAATTTCTCACATGTCATTTTTTAGTCTTTCTAATAGCAAGTTGTGTATATTATCATACAATGTAAGAAAGGTTTTGTTATGGAACTCCAGCTCATGTTCAATCATCATAATGTACAAAATCACCGTGGTGTATGGAATAAACCTTGTTAAAAGTAAGTTAACTAGCTCTGAGCTCCTCTACAGTTTCAGTGTAAATTAAATAATTGTCACTGGTCATGTTTCTATTTATTTGTGGCATGGATTGGCTTTGAAGCTTTCAGTAAAAAGTGAGGCAAAAGCATATCATCTATAGCACATTGTTCACTACAAACGAATGTATATTTTTGACAATTTTCAACAAGAATAGAGAGGATTTCTGTTATAAGACACTACGGTACCTGAAGTAGAATTACGTTGCTCTAATAAACGAGTACATTAGGTCTCCAGGGCCACCAACAAATCAGGGGTGCCAACGCAACGAACATTTCTGTGAATGGGTAATTTTGTAGCCCCCTATCAAGGAATGAGCTAAGGCTTAAACAAATAGTAACAATGGAATGATGAGGTGAATATGTCCGGGACGACAGGACCACATTTTTATTTGGCCTTGAGGGACGGGTATCTTGGCGGCGAAAATATGTTTTGTGCCTAGGGCGTCCAAATCCCTGCCAAAGATCTTTCAATAAGAATTGGAAAGTTGTACAAACGGTATAGAATAAGACAAGGAGAAGTAATAACAACTGAAATATAAAGTGCAGGTGATAAGAACTGGAGGGTTATTTTAACAAGAATATTAAGCGAATGCAGAAAAATAAGATGGAATTATGAAGAAGTTGTCACTCTTGTGTGAATACGCTGCCTTTCCCCATCGTACTTGACTTACTGCTAATTATCAATATCAATTTATATTGCAAATTATCAGTATCAATACGAAGGTTAATTTCTGACACTCCAGTCAGAAGCGATTTTGATGGATTGTAATCTTACATTTTATGAATTTACAACAACCGTTATAATTATTTTATAAGACAAATTGATTTTGTTAGATAATAAGTTTCTCTATTTTTTCTCAGGTGACGCTTTTCACCACGCGATGTATATGTAAAAAAGTAGTCGACTGCCTAATCTTCACATGAGCTTACAGTTAGATTTTAAAAACAGTTTGGAGATATAAAGTGAATGAATAGTATAAATATCATTATTTAGTTAATAGACACGTGATGCATAACAAGAATATTAAAATTTTGGACAAAGAAATTTATTATTGAAAAGATACACCTCGGAAATGTTACACACTGTCCCACAAAATTGGCGGTGCAGTAAATTTATCGCTCCATAACTTCTGTTTTAAAATGTGTCAAAGGATATATGGGTAGAGGAAGGTCCTATTTTTATCAAGACACTCCCTTAAGCTCTGCGGTACATGCTAATTATACTCTGCGGAACCGTTCTGAAATACTGAAATCTGAAATATACCGTTTTCAGGGGAAGTGGAGGGATAGGGGGTGTGGTTGGGTCATCAGATGTGGGTGTTTTTTGAATCTCAGCTTCTGGAGTGCACATTATTGAGTCGGTATACGTGAGACTAGCTCTCCCAGACATTTTGAAGTGTTATATTTTTGCTCGAATTTCTCTTCACTTTAAGGGTGTCCCAGCGTGATGAGGATGGTACAGACAGCTCCAAATAAAAAAGTGTCTCGATAAAACATAGGATTTTCTTCTGCTCAAATTTCACTTTGATACGTTTTAAAATACAGAAATTATGGGGAGATTAATTTACTGCGCCGCTACTTTTGTGAGGCAGTGTATACAAAAAGCAATCCACATTGTCTGAGTTTAAGATTGGAAACTGAAAAATTTCAAATATTTACATTCGTTTATAGTAATCATATCCTTTTGCTCAATGTTGATTTTTATAACTTGTCAAAGTGTGAAGTAACTATGTTTCGTAAACTTGTTAAACGTATTTTTATCTGACGAAGTAGTCGAAACGTTGTGTGACGATTAATTAAATATAAATATTAACATTGAAATTCGTGTTCATACACACAATTTGGAAACTATAATTTTATTTAAATACGAACTTTACTTTTACTTCAGTATCACCACATTCGCTTTACGCTACATTTCCGTTACATCTAATATAATGTATCACTGATGTTTCATATTCCGTTTTTGTTACTTTTCGGTTGCCACCTTCCAAGAAACGTTTCCTTTCAGTTCCCCGCACGTGTTCATTCTCTGCGCTCTTCCCTGTCTTTGTTCATCAACCCTCGTGCCGCCACTCTCTTCTTTTCTCCTCCGCTGACACGTCACGTGATTCTCTTCCTCCTCCCTCGCTCTTTCATATGATGATGCATGCGCGCAATCCGTCACAACGGACAAAAACACAGCACCCGCGTGAGGACGGCAGTTTCCGACAACACGACATGGACTCCCAGCATCCACTCTTCCCACTTTACTCCCTTCGCAGTATCACGATGGACATACTCCACACGGGAACACAAACACCAAGTACACAGCCATGTGACTGACATCTCTAAGGAAGAACAAAACTATTCTCTTTCATAAATTTTCTTTTACTTTTTACTCTACATTTTACGCAAAATATTATCGAATAATAGATTTGAGTTCACGTCAGACGAGGATATTCATATTCGACAATGTTAAATGACCTCGATATTTAGTTCGAGAATATTAAATTTTGTTTCTTCAAATACATGCATATAAAATCGACATGAGGCAATTTCATCATAAGTGTTCATAAAAAGTGTTACCAACTATGTATTATTCAATCTCTGGAATACATTGAAATCTGTAATGCCATGTGATTTCTTTCTAAATGGTGAGTACTATATCTGACAAAAGATATAATCGCCATGATCTTGTCCAAAATATACTTTCAAATACCTGAACACAATGATTTCCCATGACTAGAACAAGAGTAATGCAAGATGCGTAATACCCATTTGAACATTTTTTTAACAGAAACATACCCTTTAGGTCAGTTCCTCTGATTTTGCTGAATTTTGACTGCAAATACAGGTTGCCCAGTGCTTACAAAAGAAGAAAAATATTTCAAAATTGTCTATTCCTGTGTTAATAATTTTTTTTACCCTTTCCTAAAAAAATTGTGTAATTAACACATATAACACATGTTTTTGTTTTACTTCTGGCTCTTAAATTTTACTTAGGAACTCTTAGCCACATCCATTCACAAAATGTGTCATCCTTTTTTCCAAATTTTGTACTGATCTCTTCTTCACAAACTGTATAGTACGTTTTTATGTCAAGATGTAATAAATCCCCCGTGCTATTTTTTCCCGTCACTTTCCATATATCTTTTCGTCACAAACTTGTCATCTTCTTGAAACTTTTATACCAAGCTAAAAGTCATCTACCCGTATCATCTGACTCGTGGGGATTCTTTTCTTCTACTTCTGCCTTTTACTTCATCCTTCCCATTGGGATGTTACTTCCTCTTCACTGTAATACATTAGACTTCGTTTTCGCTGGCTCTGTCATTACGCTCTTCTGCACTGCAGCACAGCAGCGTGACGAGCGAGCGTGGCGGTAGCAGCAGCATGGTGGCGGGTGCCTGAGCTCGGAGTTAATTACACGCGACCGAGAAGAAGTTATTGGCCTCCACCGCTGCTGGCGTTTGACGGATACTCTCCACGCTGCCCTCCACTCCATTCCATCCCACCCCTCCTTCTTCCCTTCACCATCTTCTGCATGGTGCGGTTCTCTGCTTCCACGCATTGACAGATGAGTTTTCTCCAAGTCACGAGAAAACTATGTCACTGTAATCTAAAATATTTAAGTCAAACTAGGACTATTGTAACATTGTCATAGCTGCTCAAATAATGTTGCATCTGTATTAGGCAGTTTATCTTTGCCCATTTGTCCTTTTAAACCCTTAAACATCGTGCGTTGAGAATAAAAATTGAAAGAAAAACATAGTTAAATAAATGATTAGTGTCTACATAATACTGCTTTATTCTGTCACTCAAAAGTTTCTAATTTCCCCTCCCCACAATTCTATTTAATTTGTTGCGCTTGTTGTATCACTGAAAAAAATTAATGCCTGACAATAACTTGATAAAAAGTCTATTCCATTTAAAACTCATCCATACCTTCTTAGACGTCACGATTTTTAAAACAAAAATAATATCAATGGGTTGATGCTACATTATTTCTTTTCAACTCAGCATGAAAATGGGAAATGAGAAACTCTCTCATTAAAATGTTTGAAAAATTTAAATAATTTGAAACTTAAAGTTTGAGAATGAGTTTTGAAAAAGCATAACTAAAAATAATTGGAAAACAAAAACAGGCATGTGAAGATGTTTCTTTTCACATATTGCAAATTATATTACTTTAACATTTTTATGTTCTCTATATTATATCAAATGTAAATACAATATCACGAACTGAAACAAAAATTGAACACGCATTGCTTTGTTAAAATTGGCTTCAGTGTGTTAGAAAATGAAAGAAGAGTTTCATCCATCCCGACTGTCAAAGCGAGGAACTTCCACAAAGATCGCTGTAACTGGCATTCACTATGGAAACACAAAAAGAGAAACAGAAGAGTAACGGTCGGTTTTAGGACAGGTGTCCGTTGCTTCGGTACATACGATGCGAGAGCAGCGGCGATAAAGATGGAACTTTTTTAAAAGTTGTTGCTATAGTCAAAAGGCAGAAAAACCTGTGCCTCGCAGTGAGAAGAAGAAGAATGGGTATTGACGATATAAACAACGAACCTGCATGGTTTTACGAAGAAAATTAAATGATTCTCTAATGTAATCAATATAATTTGTATTTATGTAACCAATTTAAGAATACATGAAAGAGTTTATTTTAATCATATTCCACTACCCCCTTGTAAGTCCACTTCAACATTATATTTCCTAGTATTATTTTCAACTTCGTCAATATATTCGTTCCTTGATAATTTATTTTGAAAATTTATTAAACATTTGGTCTCGTTTTCCGATCTCTATGGTTAAAAAATTATATTAAAAACATTTATCAACTCATATTTTTATAGTTCCCATAATTAATGTAAAACCCAAGTCTCTCCAGAATGACATAGTGGGAACTTGCTACTTATGTTATAACAAAGGGTTTTATTAAAACAAATTAGGCCAAGGAGAGAAACTCAAGATCATTTTTTTAATGAAAAAAATTCCTTTTAAAATTAAAATTCCCCTGTGTGATGAATTCCCTTGAAAGTTGAATAAGGAATTTTGTTGTTTGGTTCATTGTATTGATTTATTGCTTAACACACATTCTGGACCATTCGTGAGTTGATGAAGTCATGCGAAAAGTCAGCATAAGTGATTTGGAATTTTTTATGTACATTGCTTCATCCCCTATACGCACTGTACTATGAAGAAGTGGGAGGAATAATCATACGGAAGAATCTGTTATTAAAACTCACAAATTTTAAAAGTGGTGCCCTGTCTCGCCCCTAGTAACTCCATCAATGTTTACGCTCTCCTGCTTACCTTCCCTAAACGTCTTTCTACTTCATTCCCGCCTTTAAACACTGCGATCGCGCCCACTGCGTGCACAGCTACAAGGTCGTGCGGGGGAGGAGAACCGCTTGGAAGGCAGGCCCTTAAGAGGACGAAGGTAAACAGTGCGTCTTCTGGCATAGAGTGCTCTTCAGCTCTAATCCCTTTCACTGTGACCAGGAACTTCGCTCACACAATCTTTGTCCTCCTTTAACTCTCGCTTCGGCGAACTCCAATCTCCTCGAGACAGGAGTAACAAACCGTGGATGCGGTGATAGAAACAACAAGAAGGTGAGAGTCAAGCAAGTATCAAAGTATGACATCAGTCTGACAGCTAACCATAACACATTTTGTTGTGATTGCAATATAATTATGACATATATGTTCATTCATTTTAATAAACATTAAAATTTAACTACAAATTTAAGTCTTGTTTGTAGAAAAAAAACTTGTTTATACATTCAACAAAAATGTCATTCAAGTATTTCAAAGGGCATAGCATTGAATTATAGTTTGTATGTCTCATAAGTTTTTACAATTATATTTCTCTACAATTCCTTCCATAACACAATTAGCTGACTTATATTTATTGCATAGAACTGAAATGAATTTTTTGCAGATAAAATTTTTATATTTGTGGTTTATATTACTTATTTCTATCATATTCATCGATGTATAAAAAATAAGAATATTAATATAAAGACATTCTAACATTGTGACGCAGATTCAAAAAAGGGAATTGGTGAAAATATCAGTTTAAATTAGTTCTTCCTCTATTTTGTTCTATGGAATATCAGTAACTTTTACGTTTTACTCTTGCTTGCTTGTCCTTTTC
This sequence comes from Laupala kohalensis, assembly GCA_002313205.1. Lineage (NCBI taxonomy): Eukaryota > Metazoa > Arthropoda > Insecta > Orthoptera > Trigonidiidae > Laupala > Laupala kohalensis. The sequence continues at coordinate 1,053,001 of NNCF01126214.1, forward strand.
TCCTATACACAACTTTCTCTCTTCTTTGTAGAGAACGTGAGTCACATGTAGTTGGCCAGTTCTATTGCCAGAGCCAGCCTCTCTCCTCAATGGACAATAACCATTAGGATTACTTAAGCGGCTTCAAAAGGGCTTGTTCTCGGTTCCGCAGGCGAGGATATGATCTTATCAGAGCTCCCCGATCCTCCAGTGACTATAATGATGTCTTTAACATTTTTAATTGAATGGGATACAGTTACGCGGCTCGGGATTATGACAGCAAATTGGATTTCTTATAGAATTTTTAGAAAGCTTTTTCAAAATACAGTGAAAGAAAATAATAGGTTAGTGGCGATATAATTTTTTTTTTCATAGCAGTCACAGCGGGTTTCTCATCTCTCACACTTGTGTGCTTATTTAAATTAACTCACACAATAATATAGATCAAAATTTCCAAGATAATAAAATATATTAATACATGTTTGTAACACGCATGAAAGAATGATTTTTGAGTTAATAGAAAACGAATTTAATAAAATAAAGCTTCTTTGTCGAAAACTATTATACCGCTCACAAAAGGAAGATTTCATTTCTCAAGAAAAGATTGCTATGGAAATAAAACCGGGTATACAAAAGAAACCTCCATAATATAGAGAATACTTGAATTATTACTTAACAAATGTAAAATAATTTATATTATGCTGACTGAACTTTAATTGGGAGTGAAATATCTTAGGAAATAGATAACTTGCTTCACATCTATGTTTATATTGCTTCATAAATAGCTTCTTTTCTATGATTATATAGAAAATAAAGTCGCATACTTTTAACTGAAGTCAAGAAGACCATGTACAATAGAGTAAACAAAGCAGTAGAATAACAATATTAATAATATTGTCATTCAATTGGTTTAGAATATTTCATACTCAGCTATTATAAGCCTTTAGTTGTGTAATTTATTTTTTTGGAAATTTGAAAACATAATGTCTTGGGTATGGAAGTATAGGATATACGTGAATTTTAATTTGGACAAATGAGAGTGTAAAACTTTACTGAGTAACTCACAAAGCAAAGTTGCACGCAAAGCTAGTTATTTTCAAACATAAGCCCTGTTTTCAATGCATTTTATTGACTCAATCTCTCTATAATATATTAATATTCAAATAATGAGACTTTTGAATAATTATTCTGTATCTCCATTTATCTAAAACATTTTATCCATTCCATCGACATGTTGTAGAGGAATTTTAAATGTTCTTTTTTCATCTACCTTTTAAAATTCCTATTTCCTGTCTCCAAGTAAGAGGAAAAATTTATTTGTTTTGGACATAATACCTGTGCAATTTATAATTGAAGGATCAATTTTTGACATTTTATGTAAACATTTCGGTAGTAATCCTAAACATTTCAATAGTAAAAATAATCATTATAAAACGTTAGAAGTGTCATCACTATAATTCTTTTAATTGAGTTTCTCTCACCAGATATTAACACGTCAAATTAGGTTAACCACTTTTAAGAATTGTAGTTATTGCTTACTCAGAATTTGCATGTCTTCTTAAATCACAAATATACTCCCAACTTTCTATCTTCAAATATTTTCATTATGTAGAACATTACTAAAAGTTCTTTTTATTCAAATTGTCAATGTTATTAAAGACTTTTAAGTCTAATCTGTCCTAAAACCTTTTACAAACTTAGAAGTAGGGCTTTAAAGTGTACCCAATTACACAAAAAAACTCTCGATGTCGTCCCTTAAAAAATTCGTTTAGAGAAAAATTACCCCTATCTTTTACAAAAACAACTCTTAAACTTCTAATTAAACGTAAAAATTCTTTCTCCTAGATGAGCAAACCGCTAGTGGTCCACTCCATCTCTTAGATTGCAACGCGTTGTCGTAAACCAGGCGCGAGCGCGTGGTGCAGAATCCCTAAGGGGATGAAGCGTTACGCCGCTGGCAAGACGAGGAGGCGGCGGCGGCTTCTGCAGATGAGTAAACTGAAGCGCGAGAAGTTGTGAGGCGCACAGGGGCCCTAATCGAAGAACGTGCTCACACGGCCTCTCGGGCCTCTTTCACTCCTGCGTGACCATCCGCCGTCCAAGGGTAACCAAAGTGGACGAGAAGACGCCACACGTGAATCCAGAGTTACAGGGATGCCTTAAATATTTAACAATCCTAATTTAATCAGATTTTTTAAAGCAATAAGCCTCTCATATCAGTGGATATTTTTTAAAGTTTGGTTTTTAAACGGACATTTTGGTTAAAATTTTTATCTGAGATAAAAATTTTAGTACAATACAATTTTTGTACGACCAATTTTGGGAACGTGCATTCATTTACGACGTTTACACTATTCCCCGTTAATGACACTCTTTGAATAGCCAGAAATCGATTCACAAAATTGGTCGGTTGTCGAGATTGGTAAAAGTGCATGGAAACTGTTTCACAATTTCACAAATCCGTTCGAGCTTAACATGCACGTCCCTGCCAAAGTTTTGTCTGTTTTAATGCAGTGCCCCTCCAGTATGCAATATGATCCATTTAAATCAGTTTTCCTTACCAAAAAAACAACAACATTCATTCATTACATGTACGTACAAGTAGTGTAAAGGGATAATTCATAAAACCCTTCACAAAATTGGGGGGAAACCCAAGAAATCTATTCATCCAGTAAATATTTATCGTGTAAACATTACGAAACTTCCTTTAAGACCTCGGATCCATTCCCTCCTAACTACCGACTCTTCCATCCAGGAAACTTTTGAGAATAAAAAAAAAACTTATAACAAATACCAATGCAATATTTTCTATCACTGTGTCCTGCTTTTACGACAAGTACTATTGAGAATTCAATATATGTACAAAAGAAATGAAATAAGATCGACACGAAAACAAGTAAATTTCTCTACTTTGTGTGATTATAATTGTATACATGTATAAATGATATACAATTATATGTATACAAGATATCGAGATAGAATGCAACGTGGTTTCTAATCTAATTTTTGAAGGATTTTTGGCACCCCTGTTTCTCAATGTCTTTTATATGTGTAACATCAATTCCACCCTTAGTTTCATAAAGGAAGCAATATCCAGTTCTCTATAAAGTGGACTATAACAGAATTTAATGTTCCTGTCTCTTCCTCGGTGCTTTGTAAGTCCCAGTTATGCATTTCCTGTTTCGTTAAGAGAAATTTTTATCTGCGATTAACGGGAATTATGAAGGGACTATAGCATTTCGAAGGGAGTTATGAGTTGTTTTGTGGTCAAGTAGGAATAACATCTCTTAAACTTTCTACTAAATACACGACATGAATCTATATTTCCCTGAACACCGTATGTTTTTTCTTATATATTTCATATTTCTTACTTCGAGTTTCCTCCCTCTCTCTCCTCCCGTCGCTCTCTCTCTCTCTCTCACGTGCTTATTGCAGTACATAATTATTGATCATCAAGTTATGAATTTGAGGAATATAAAATAAAGACTGGAGAAATACCGTTTCAAGCTAAAAAATACATATCCTCCATCCTTGTAAGTTTACTGCAAAAGTATTTTGCCAATCACATATTGACACCTAATTACTAACAGTCCTTCAGTTTCTACTTCGTTAATAATATAGTATATTTGCTTTCGCGGCCTAAACGATTAGAGATAGGTGACAACTATGAATGGCAACATTGTTCGCCTCAAAGAGTTCTACAAAAAAGGTTCGCGACAACATATGTCTATCTACGAAGGTTTACGTACATTATAGAAGAAAAAAAAGTGATTGAAAATATGAATATTAAAATACTTCAATTTAAGATTATAATTCAAGAAGAAGAATATCAATCATCATTTAAACTTTTTTTCTTTGTTTTGTGCATTTAACGAAGATTAAAAACATCTTTAAATCGTAAAATATGGACGAATGGGTTAAGTTTTAAAAGCGTTTTAATGAAATGGTTCAGCCGCACTGCCGCCGTTGTGCTTTGCCTCGGAAGTGAAAATTCAACCTGCGCAGTTCCTGGCGAGTGGGTTCGTTGGTCTAACAAGTACAAAAAAAACCGGGCAACGCCAAGTAATCAGCTAGTAATATTTAAATATAATCCTTTCAATGAAAGCTCAACTTTAAATTTTTGTAAATATCTTGCCTGTAAGATCTATCATTTCACAGTTTCTAATATATGTTTGACAACATAAAAAGTACAATAAGATTACTTTGAGAGACCTAAAGAGCAACACTGAAATTGATAGTAATTTGTATAAAATGGTTTCATGAAATTTATTTAAAAACAAACAATATTGAAAAAAATTGACATGGACTCTTTATACTACATGAATTATTTTAAATGATTTTTCCGAATATTCTCTAGCATCTTAAAATTCGAGTGATTTCATTTCATTACTCGACTGATAAGATAGTATCAATACATCGCATTAAATTTTTTTCTCTTTTGATTAACTAAATTATTTCACTTAAAATGCATATTTTGGTCTTCATAGGTGTATAGGTGCATAGCCATCACACATTACCTGGTTGCATCAATACGCCAGTTCGTGAAAGGTCAGCCGCACTACTTACCTAAAACAACAGAAAGAACAAAAAATTAGTTACATTTTGTAATTCATGGGAGAGATTGATAATATTTATTTGAAAATAATTATGACGTAAAAAAGAAATTTAATGTGTATTGGTAATTTTCATAAGTCTAAAACCGAAACATTTACAGAAAACATCATTCCAAAAATTACTTAAAATCTCGAATAGATTTTCGCAATGCGAGCAAAAAATAAAGGATTTTTTTGTGAAATTTTCTCAATTGATGTAAATTCAAAATCTTGAGATCTCAATTCCACGACACATAAATAATCCACTAAACGTGATCGCTATGTGCCCGACACGCTGTGCATTTGACTTCTGCTGACGATCGACCGTCAATTACAAAACGAAGGATAGAGGCAGCGACGATCCAGTTACTTGTCGCTCCCAGGCACTCGCCCTTTGATCCCAGAGGGCAGATCGAACATCGGCGACGGTCCCGTCAGACGCATTTTGATTAAAATAAGCTGCCGGTTGAAACAATTTGGAGCGAATCATGTATAATGCAGGAACTCATCGTAGGGACCCACGGCGGAGTAATTGCTCCTGTATCCAATATCCTGGTGGCGCGATTCCCTTCCTGTGTCGCTGTCCCTTTCCGTCATATATCCACCGAGCTTTTTCTCTGTTTCCTTCATCCATCGTATTTTATTTCTCTCAATTTCATGTTCGTACTACATAGTATTTCTCTATTTCATCTTGTACCTTTCATTTTCTACATCTATATGAGGTAATAATATTTATTCATGTAATAATGTGAACATGTACATATATTACTATCATTAATTTAAATAGTAATCACATTTTGATTCTGATAAAATACTTATGATAATCATTAAACGCACGAAAAGGTTTATGAATTGAAGCAACAGAATTGCACAGAAAATTCGTAAAGTTTAACAATGAGTGTAATAAGTGTATTATCAGTGTAATAATAAGTGATAGAATGAGAAATTAAATTTGATGAATTAACTAATCAATAATAGTACAAAAGCGTAGCAAGCAATTTTAAGAAAATTTATTCTCATAAAATGAAAAGAAATACATTCAAGGTTTCTGAAAAAAATTATTAGGTCTTATTTCCTTCAAAAGTTATTTATTTTACCTTGCGGTATCCCAACAGCTGCAGTGGTAAATAATTGAAACACAGAAAATATATACTTCAATATTTCTTCGTTTTTAAAGTAGATAAAACTAAATATAAATATCTCAACAAAATATGTGCACTTTTTCATTTAGATTGAATGTAGATTACCTAAAAAGATATTTTAGATCAATTACATATAGCTATTTTTGATCATCGTGCATCATGCAAGCAAACATATGTTATTCGATTGAATTTTTTTTGTTCAACCTGAATTATCAAACTCTCACAACGAACAAACATTTTAATATATTTTATAAAGAAAATCAAAACAACGTTGTATTACATTTATTGTAACTAATTTCAGATACGAAAATATCTCATAATTACTTCAGTTCAAAATAATTCATTTTTATAGAACATATCCCTCGAATGTACGTATAAGCATAGTTAAAATCACGTACGATACATAAACACTTTCATCTGGAAGTCACAAGTACTGATTCGGGAGACCAACCATACAACACTGCAGAACTCAGAATTCAACATTTTCTTGTTCCGAACTAGCTGGAGCGCGAATGGGAGAATTTCCGAGATCGGACAGACCCCGGAACTTCCTAACTGTGACGAAATATTACGACAGAACATCCCATCGGCTCGCTTCGACCCTTTCGAACTGGCTGAGAAACGGGTATTTCCATAACGGCGACAAGATGGAAAGGGTTCGAAAGGAAGTGGAAAGGGCGAGGGCGCCAGCCGTTCTGTGACGACGATACAACGGAGGCGGTGCGCGGTGCTTTGCCAGAAGACACTGCTGCGTATTAATGTTCTCCAGGCACGAAGAAGCTCTTAGCGGTCGTTCAGGAGTCGGGAGTCATGAAGCGGGAGAGTTACTTGACCAAGAGACGTGCCGTTTCATAATGGCGTTGGTCGTTTAAGGAGATTCGAAAATGTACAGTCTGTTCGAAATAGAATGTATCTTAAATTTCTTACAACGCTTATGGATGTTTATATTAAATTATCCAATGCACATAAATGTCAAATATATTTTACTGATATGAATAAACATTAAATGTTTTAAAAACATACCTGATTTTTATTACAACATTGTTTCGAGAATATCTTCAAAGAAACACACCTCATAATCAAACTAACTTAATAAAAGAGAAAACATTTATGTTTTTACAGTTAGATTATTTTGCTTCCGCATTTCTAATACGAAAGTAATGAATTTATTAGTTTTATCTATAAACTAGGAACCAAAGTTGAGCAAACCCATTGAGCTCTGGCAACAAATTATGGAATAAATCCCCGAGAATAATCTGACTGATTTTTCTTTTTCCATTAAAACTCTGAAACTCTTACTTAGTAATTATGCGGAAAAGATTAAGACTTAATGTTGGTGCTTAATGAACTAGTTACGTAACATTCTTCATTTTATAATGGCTTTCCAAAAACTCGTCGAGAATACAAATTTTCTAATTAAGTCTTATGGATATAAGTACAATTTTCTTAGGGACCGTCGCAAATAATCCGTTTTACGGAAAATAATGTGTTCAGTACAGCATTTTCATTTTCAAATATTTCCAACGTATCAATCTATCCATCATTATTCTCAGTAAATAATTTCCTGATGAAAAATAAAAGGTCACAAGAGAATTCCCATGATACAAATCAATAAAAGAAATAAACCATTTATTATGTAATTGTTTGTATAGTCACGTTATTGTTGGTCTGTGTTAACCAAACTACAATTATCATGTATGATACGAAGCATCAAAATTCATCCTTCAGAAATTGTGAAGACAATTTATTCATTGGCAAAAACTTCAGCGAAATTTCAGCCATCTATTGGTTCTAGCGAACATTCATATACTAGAGTATGCATTTGCTATGGTTTTGCGACAGTCGCTAATCATTCACAATTGTTAAAGTCACGTTTGTGAATTCGGATGAAACTCGTCGCACTTAATAATGCGGTGGGTTCAAAGGTACACTGCGACACGAACCAGAATTCGAGAGAATCGCGTATTGTCATTTTGTTGAGTGTACACCCCGCCCTGATGGCAAAAGAAATCTGTACGTCATATGCCAATCGCAGTATAGTTGTGCACTTCTCACAGCAAGTTCGCTGTTCCCCCCCCCCCTACTCTTTCTATAGGGGAAAACGGATTAAACTGAGGGTACAAGATAGCACTTTTCTCTATAATTTTTTTCAAAACAGGAAAATGAACTTTTGTAATCGTTCAAAGATTCCTTACCTTATTCGCATAAAATATCCATTGCAGTGAATTTATAGGGGGATGGGGGAGAGCACCCCTTCAATGGCGATGATTAAATAATATGACTTCATATTTATACTATTCTGTACAAAATATTTATAAGTTGCTTGCACATGTTATGCTTACGTTTAATGACATCAAATATACTCTTTTTTTGTCTCGAATCAATCGATTTAAACGAAAAAAAAAATTCTAAGGGAGTAAAATGTTAAAGGTTGTGTCTTGTAGTAGGCTATTCTGAATAGTGAAAAGACACGTAAATCATGTTTTTTGGATGAATGCACACCGTCCTGAGTAGTTTTTTAACGTCTAAAACACACACCCTCCTTCAAAAGGAGTGTGGAGATATGGGGTAGTATGTGGTCTGCGTATGAGGGTGTTTTCTTAATATCAGGTTTTCGAGTGGAAATTATTGAGACTGAATATGTGAGATTAGCACTCTCTGACATCTCAAATTGTAATATTTTTGCTAATTTTATCGAAATTTTCACAACAATATACTCCGAGTACAAGGTTGTCCCAGATCGAAAGGGTTGGGACAGAAACTTCCCAATGAGGGAGTGTTATGATAACGCATGAAAGCTTCCTCACAAACCCAAATTTCTTCTAATATATGTGAAGAAAATGTAGTCAATTCTTCTTTAGTAATATATTTTACAGGCCGTCCCAACCAGTGCAGTCAAACGGGAAGAGCAAATTCATCTGAAATTACTTATATTATAAAATTCTTGAGATACATTAATTTTACAAGTATCATGGCTTTCCAAGTTTGACGTCTTGAAATAGTAATGGAGGAGAATAAAAACCGTTGCAATATATGCTTAATGTAACATGAAGTGGGTTTAATGTAACTAAATGGAAGATCTTTTGAAGACTACATTCAAATTTTAATACAATTTTATAAACATGTTCAAATTTGGCATTCTTCTCAAAATTGTCACATTTAACAGCCACAATGTTGGTGGAAATAATATTTAGTCTCGATTATAGTCGTCGAAGTATTTGTTTAGAAAATAAAAAGTTGTTGTTTCTATCAAATTCATTTCTTTAATATGGCTTGATGTACGAGGAACATGAGCAGAAAACCATATCTAGTGAACAATACTACCGCCAATATGTCTGAGCACTTGTCTGAGGAGGAGAAGAAAGTATAAGGTTTAGGGTAGCCCTTTGTTTTGTGCCACGCAGCAGAACAGTTGATTCATACCAGAGATACCTGACATCTCGTCGAGTTCCATGATTGTTTAACATAATGTTCCCAACTAATATTGACAAGGAAGTACTCAAATCCTTATAAATCTTACATCACAAGAACAAGATAGTAAACAATGTAAAACCCAAAAAATGAATTTTTTACTGAAGAGATCACATATTTATCATTACCGAAAAAAAGTAAACCTGTAAAACAAAATGGCATGCTCTTTCATGATTAAGGTATATTTATATATAATCACAGACGTGATTTTACTTCAAGATCTTCAGTTTTGGAGGAGAAATTGGTATATACTTCGTTACTTAGACAACCAATTGGTATACTTCGATAATTTTAACATGCTAGTGAGTTCGTGTATCAAATTTAATGCAAAATTTTACTTCTAACTTATTTCTAATCGCTACTAAAGTGTTCTTTTACTCCCGTACTTCTCCAGTTACAATATTTTGCACTTAATTGCAATGATTTTAAGTGGATAGTATAATTCTCATTGCTATCATGATTCTTCACAATTAGATCAGTCGACACCATTTTGTACAAGTAATTATGAAATCGAGACGTCACATTGTTTTAGCAAGCATTGTCACGCCGCAGTCCTCTCTGACGTCTCCAGTCTCATGTCCATAAGTGCACGTCCCTGAAGTTACGATTTAGAGTTTCTATTATTCTGTCCAATACACAGACACAAACGTAATATTGTAGTTCTCAAATTCTTTCAATACTGCCCATGAGAGGTCATAGATTGTCCGCATGTTAATTGTATCGGAGCATACTCAATAAGAGAGAAAATTATAATTTCCGCTTCTCTTTATCACTTACTATTTATTTTCTTGGCATTATTTATTGGTAGTAAAGAAATAACTTCTTTCTGACAGGAATTATGAAGTTGAGGTTGGCTTGTTGGTCTTAATTAGTAGTTACACCAAGTTGAATCCTAATATTCTTATCCTTTGTCAACAATACTCCCTTACTCCTATTGTATAGTTGCGACGCTTATTCTAACGTAATGTAACTGGTGAAGCAAATCTGGGAACTGTAGACTATATACTGATATGTCCACTTAATTTGCTAGATGCATCTTTCAACATAATAAGGTGAACATGCAGTGACAATAAATGGAGGCTCTGCCGCCATGTTGTTGATGACACTCAGGAGTGGACTGATTTCAAGAGAGAAAAATTTAGCTCAGAAAACACAAGAGGGTAGGTAATGAACGAGTACGAAAACATCTCACTGAAGTTAGTAAAAACGAATGGATTGAATGAGGTTAAAGTGGAACATTTTAAAATATTAAGTAATAAAAAGAAATAATTAATTTGCTTCTCTAGCGCAACATTCCCTACTGTCTCTT
>NNCF01126214.1:1064161-1195559 GCA_002313205.1 Laupala kohalensis
TATATATATATGTAATCTAATAACATTGATATTTTCCTCGATTGTTTTGATATATGCATGGAAAATTAATTTTGTTATTAGGTTTTAATTTCTTGCACTGAAAAACTAGTTCAATCTACCCGACTGCTTCTTTCTCTTTGCAAATAAACAAAAAAAAGTTAATAGGTAATCGAATAAATTTCTCGTTCACCTATAAAGTACAAAAACGTCGGGACATGTTTTAACGAACAGTGGAACCCCGATGTCACTCCATGAGAAGGAGATCGATACCCTTCGATGGAGATGGATGTGTGAATTTCGACTAGTTACACGGAAGTGTTGACACGTTGATTCATCGACAAAGTCTAAGTGCCGATGGATAGTTCGAGGAGAGTTTGTGGAGACAACAGTTTGTTTTCATTGGTCTGTGATTATTGAAAATAAAAGAAACTGTCGAGTCTTGCAACAAAATTGCTCGGAAAACATACTGGAATAGTCATGAACTGGCATGTACCGCCATTATTCCCAAAATATATACAGTTTTATATATTACAAACATTGGTCTACACAAATAATATGGGATTCTCTGAATAAGAACGACGAATATTATTACTATTATTATTATTATAGAATGCACCATTTGCCAAATCCTTTTTTGTTTAACAAATCTAATTTTACCATTACATTGAGTTCTATTACATCATACAATATTATTTCATGGGAGACCATCTAACATTCTTGAAAATTCATCCAATCCCTTGCCATTCTCACACTTTGAATCCTCATGCAGTCCCATTCACGCGCGCTCCACTGATTCCGTCGTCCCTGGAACCGATTCCGTCTGCCCGGATGCCGTCTCCATTTCCGGACTGTCCACGTAATCACATCATGCATATTGATGTGGGTGGCAGTGGAAACGACGGTGTCATCCAGGACTCAAGGGGGCCATGCCGTTGCCAATGGTTCGTATTGGTCATTCCCCTCTGTGATAAGATTTTATCTCTCTCATCAATACTTGCTTGTAATTCTAATATCTTGGACCACTCAAATTGTGCACATTGTTAAATGGCAGACGGGGGCGGATTAAGAAAGTGAGTATTATCTCTTCTCCAAATTTTTCGTCAATTTTTGTTTGGAAATTCTGTAACAATAGTTGTTCGCAGATGTTTCCCCCCTTGTTACATTTTTATGTACCAACAAAAATTACATCCTTTTTATGCAATATCTTCATTCAACAATCTTAAACACTTGATTTTGAGACGTTTTGGTGTTCCTTAAATGTAAGATTGATCAAAGGAATAAACGTTTTGTTCATTGTTTTAAGAATAAAATATACATAGGTTAATACATCGTACTATAAAAATGCAAGACAATAACTTTTCATCATCACTAACCAATATCGATCAGTTCATATGATACAAATCGAATATATGAGAATATAATATTTAAAATGTATATTTATTTATTTGTTCATTCACTCTAACACAGTAACTACCATAGTCAATACCTGGGTTTAACTTTACCTTTTAATGTATTTTCTTGATCTTCTAACCTTCATTATAATATTCACTATCATAACACAATTCACACTAACATTATGTTTAAAATTTATATTAGTAAATAAATGTAAATATTTTCCATAATAGAATTGCTTTGGAGAATTATTTGTATATCTTAGACTACAGATAGTCTTACTAATTCATTCCTCTGATGTCTATGAAATGTGTTTTCCATGCGTGTCACAAAATTACTAAAAGGGTGCATACGTAGAAATCCGCATGGTTCGTGACTGAATCTTGTTGCCCGGGAATATAATGCTAATTGAATGACAATACAGGGTACTAACGTTTGTGTACGGATACCATTTGTAAAATCGTGATATATTGTGTTGATAATTTTAAGCTTTTTGAGATAGAGAGAGATTATTTATTTCATTCAAGTAAAGTTTGGTTTAGTAGCGGTTTTACTAAGGATGGGAGTATTTAACGCTACCGTTATTTTTTCATGTTCTGTCCCATGGCCATGATTGTTTAGTAGTAAACAGGTTTACTCTAGAATCGCAGAATTAATTATTCTAAAGGATATATTTTTACCAACAAATCGACTTCGAATACTCGCAATGTAACTTTTAGAACAATCTTGCAATTAATGCGGTAGATCTTGTTCAGTCTATTTGAAAACTAATAACCGTTCAGACTTAGAAGAACTGTGTAAGTGCATTCAATAAAATTACAATATCAGACAGTGAAATTGAAGTATTTGGATTACATCGGCATCCCAACGACAATATCTTTAGAAACAATCAAATATATCCTTTCCATTTACTCTCAAAGTGACACTATGATTTTATTTTTATATTCTTTTACCAGAAACTGAATATGTAAGATAAATTTAAAATTTAATTTACTTTATTAGATAAATAAACTGGCTTCTTTATACCATTCAAACATTCTGAAACATTTATCAATGTATATTATTTACAAGGGTGAATACCTATACCATTTCTCCAGATTTTCCTTCAAACAGACACTGTTCTTCTAAGTTTACAACTGTGTTTTCAACAGTGACAATAACTCAAAATTTCATGTCACATTATATAAAACATAAATTCTCCACCTCATACAACACCACTTCATAACATTTTTTCCCTTAAAGAACAAACAGCTCAGTTTAGTTCTGATCGAAAACTCTCCCCTCATAACCATCGTCTTCCGCCTGTAACAATACTGCAGATGAGGTGACAGATTGTGGAAGTGGAGGCGATGCAGATGACAATAGCAGCATCCCTGGATTTCCCTCAACCTCAGAGACCTTGCTTGTGTCCGCTCGCCCTCCCTCCTCACTCCCTGCAGGTGGGGCTCATCCTCCCACTCGTCTTTTGTGTGAGGTTCCGTGAAAGGCGAGTGAGAAGCTGCGGTCGACGAGGCCCTCACTCAATGCGAGATGTGGCTCCGGAAGCTTTAGGCGACGATCGAATATCAGCGACTCCGCTGCCACCGACTCGTAATTGACTTCTGGTTGGCGGTTGAGAGGAAGGAGGTCGAGGGGTTGCGGACTATGACTCTGCGACGCGACGCCGAAGCTTTTCCTCTGATGGAAATGATATGAGCTCCAAAAGATGTACTCAGATGGGGAGGGAAATACAAAGGTGTTCAGCGAATATAAAGACATCGTTAATTATTTGTACACAAAAGAGATGGTTGTGAGAAATACAATTTATTGAACACGAGGATTGTTTAGAAAGAATCAAGACTGAATAAATTAATCAGACCTGACCAAAGGCACATTGACGAGGAAAAATACTCCCACAGGTGACATTTATTTAAAAAAAATACATTATTCAAAAGCATACTTTAATTTGAAGAATGCCCAACAAACATTAGAGGAAACGGGACGTTATGAAGTAAATTATACAGTACGAGGATTATGAACTCGGAGGAAACCAAACTGTGTACTCCCAACATGTGATGAGAACTGACAGTTGTATGGAATCATGTTATTACATCAGTTTTGTTTCGTTAGTTTCTACATTTCACATACAAATGATAAAAGAATGATAGTAAGTGTTCCAGTGTTTTCGTTTATGTTGTCTACAAATTCTGTAAACTCTATGTAAATACTCGTGTAAAACCACCTTGCTTCACCATCCTGAACACCACTTTGTCATATGAGCTAATTTATCCAAAAATTCCTTTAGAACTTGACCTATTTTTAAATGCTATAGATAAAAGGAAACTTTTCAAATTCACTCTATTTTATTTGCTCAAAATTGATTCATACTGAGGTATTCACACGATATAATGATTTTGATATTCTAGAAAAATAATAAATAAATATATAATAAGAAACTATGTATATGGTGTCATAACAAGGAATCGATAATAAAAAACTATGTGAACATTGACATGCAACAAACAACAATTATTTCTCCATTAACGAATATATAAATTGTTGTTTAGATGTAAATTACTGGGAAAAACTTCACTGGCAATTGTAGAACGGCTCACTTGTGTTTAGTAAAAACTATTGAATATCATAGAAATCAGAAACAGTACTTTACATCGTAAATAATGCAGAACACGTCACGTACTGCCATATATTATTACTAGGTAGAATTTGCGTTAATAGTTTAGAGTTTACAAACGAGTTAGCGAATTTGTGCTTCCACCAACTTAGTGACTTGCCTCGGAGGAGACCAGACCGGTGCGACGCATGCGAGTGTTGGTAAAGTAAATATTATTTTCGAATAAATATTACAAACAAACACCTCAACATTGAAAGACTTGCTACAAGTATTCTGCAATAAAAATGAGGATATTGACCTCCAAACGATAATTTGCATGATACTGGAAGTTTCACATTAAGATTCCTTTCTTCATATGACGAAAACATGACACTATGTATGAAGAAATAAGTTGGAAATTTTATTACTATTTTATTACTACTATTCGATCCTTCAAAAGACATAGAGGGTCTTAGATTTTCGTATATTTTTCACGATAAAACTGCGTACTTCTTTATACTTTTATTTCACTTTCTTCCCCCCTTTGCCTGACCCGTAAGTCCTCTCGTAGTTTAACATCGAGGTGCACCTTCAAGATGAGTGCTATCGTATTTACGTCAACCACAAGATTATTATTGTCGTTATCATAGTTAATGACATATGGTTGTGCAGACGAAGATAAATATACTTTAGCATTGTTGATCATTTTCTCATGGATTTCATACAAAATGACAAATTACAAGTATATAAAATGGTAAATTACAATTAATACAACTACACTCGCGGCACCCCTTCTGTGATACGGTGAATAAAGAAACTTTCCCTAAAAAAATATTTTAGACTTGCTATTTACACCTATTCTAAATAATAAAGAAGAGTTAAGTTTTAACATAATAAAATACATGTGCGATGATGGGGCAGGTTGTTTCTTTTATATAAAATTCATTACATAATTACCATTTTGTTTTGGTACATTATTTAAGTAATGTTCCAATATGTAAAAATGCATGTTTCTTCAAAATGGACAACCTTTGTACAAATCAGTACTATTTGTTTTATAAAAGATCTCAAACTGGATGACACTGTTTGAAAGTTTCTAGAGGATCTGGTACGATATTTTAATTTATTCTCCCTTTCTCACCATCGGATTTTTAAGATAATTTTCAAGAAAGCTCCATGTTGGCAACCGCACTTTACTGAGCGAAGGCATCTCCAAGGTTAATCTGATAGGACGATCTGCTTTCTTGCTCACTATTTTACTCCTACAATCAATCACAAATTTTAGAGTTATTGAGAAATAGAATGAAAACAATTTCGATTTCGTGTTTCCTTTCTATTTATCATTAAATTTATTTATAACTATAAAATATAACTTAACAAGTTTGAAATTTTATAATACGTGATCTTGCAATACCGATATTTTTGTGAATCTACGTCACCCCTCATTAGCGAAAACATTATCTCATTGTGCTAACTGAAGAGTTTAACGTTGGACTATTTCATGGCTTTGTTTTTAATTTAGTGCATGATGAATAAATCTTTTTTTATATTTGGACTTTGTTTATCTGTATATTAATTTGACCCTCTTGAATTTTAGGGATGAAATATTAAACTGGTTTGAACGAGTCGCGGTATTTACATTACAAAGGGAAAAAATGTCCTCGGGAAATTAGTAATGTTTGCAAATTGATAAAGACATTTTGTCGCCTCTTGTCAGTTTGCATACGAAAATATAAAATGAGAATGTGTTAAAGCAATCCTCTTTCCATTTTTAAAGTAATACAGAAAATGTAATGAACTTAACTAACTTGAAACACCGGAAACCAGTTGTAATCCTATGCACGATATAACACAACTTGAATGTAAAACGTGTCATTCTCCTAATGCGATCAAGGCATAATGCAAGAAGTGACATACAGTATTCCTCTTAATATTAATATAATAATGTGCTAAAAGAAATAATTTGGACTCTGGAGTTAGCTTCAAGCATTATCCTGTGTTACCTTTTAGTTGAGAGTCCACGCACGTCATATTTGTTTCCGTCCTGAGTCACTTTGTATAACAAACACTTCACAGCATTTGATATTCACACTACGACACATATGAATTAGTCCTCCGGAATAGAATTTTGCACTTCATTACATTGCCAGTGATGTTTCTGCTACGTTCTCAAAATAACAAAATAGAAGTTTAATTACAGTGCAAAGAGAAAAGTAACTGTTGGAAAAAAACTCCTGTATTTGATGGTTTACTATACATCTAAGTGCTTGTTCCAAGGAATACTTGTTCCAAGAACTTTCTAGAAGATTTCGTATCAAACGTTTTTCAAAATACGCCTGGAATATTAGGTCCAACTTTGGGAACATAGAAATATAAGACTGTTCAATAAATTAGTAAAAATAATTTAGAACATGAAATATGATTCTTCTTTCTATTTCTGTGGGAGATATTTTCGAACAAGTTTCTTGAGATATTTTTATACCCGTTTAGGGGGAAAAAGCTAATAAAGTCATAAGAATTTTATATAATTTTACAATTAAGTTCTACCGATTTGCAAATATATCATTCTTTTTAAGTAGGAAAGCAATTAATTACAATATTTCAAGTCCTAGAGAAGTATTTGTTAATTGGTTCAGATATAGGAGACATGTTTTACAAATTAGTCCGGTTGCTGTAATCCTGTTTTCACCTCGACATCCCTTCAAATGGATTCATTTTGCGTAAAAAAATTATTTTGTCAAAATTCATGATTCTCTTGTCGTTATCAATTTATACCATTCAATTTGAAAATATTGATAATATATTTCATCATAGAATAGAAGCACTACAAAAATGTCTTGTTGAATTTGATAAGAAACAGTTATGAAGAATTAACATTAAAATTGGCTGATCAAAACAAAGTTAGTTTTAATAGTTTTTCGGACGTACCGTTTAACGTACGTGTTTCAGATAATTGCTCTTGTCAACTCTCATGTTCGTTATGAACTATAAAAAATTTCTATACACTGACAATAAGATAATTACTATCTACAAAAATATTACTAAACAGTTTGACCTCGATTATTCAGTTTAATGTTTTATCAGTTATTTGTTTTAGTACATATAACAACATATATGCAGATTGTAATAAATTGTTTAATATAAAATATTATACTGGTTAATCATCACAGAAAAATGAACAATTTTTGTTCCATAACAAATTTATACTGTAGAATAATTATAAAATTCTTTATCTTTATCACAAAGGAAATAAGAAGTGCCTTTTTTGAAAGATTCGGAAAATAATTCAAAAGTATACAAACCTGAAGATAAAGCTAATCTATTCAATAAATACTTCGCGTCAGTGTTTAGTGGTAATTCTGATGTCACAACGATAGAATGTATCTTAGAATACAATTCCTTTAGAGTCAGGGCAGGATATATCAGAAAACGTCTAAGAAACTTAAAGAATAAAAAATCGGTAGGGTCAGACGGGGTTACCACAGATATTTTGAAGTTAGGAGAGGAGGCGATAGTATCATATCTAACTCGCATTTTTAAAATCTCAATTAACAATACACAAATACCGCAAGACTGGAAGAATGCAATCATAGTTCCAATACACATATCAGGTGGTAAAACTTCAGTATTAAAATTACAGACCTGTGAGCTTAACATCCGTTGTATGTAAGATAATAATAATAATAAATTTATAGTCAAAAAATTTTACAAACTGCGTATGACACGTCAAGGACAATAAACTAATTTACTCTCCGGAAGCAAGCAAGGGACCATTCAATCAATTCCGATCAAGGGCCCTAGGGCAGGGAGAGGCGGATTAAAAAATTTCATCAAACGTTCCTAGATAAGACAACAAGTTAGCTGTGAGTTATAATACTAATAGAAATTCAATATATTTGTAATTTAACACACAAAATTTACATGTACAAGTTATTATCGAACTATAGATTATTCTGAGTATAGTGTTTAAAAATCAAAAGAATTGAAATAACACTAAATTCACGATTTATTGTTACAATAGACCCGCCCCTAGACAAAGCCTAGAGAACCTGTATGATAAATCCGCCTCTACCCGAAGGAAAACCGGAGAAAAACCCGGGCCAGGATGGGGCTACAGAATTTATGTACACAAACGTGCCAATGTTGAGTACACATAAAACTAAATTAATATGAGCCATAAGACAACACAATCATGTAAGAAAATAGTTTTTGAAATTCTTATAAGATGTTTAAAAAGTACTACAGCAATGGCGTGATAAAGCACAAGACGAATTTAACTTTTGTTAAAATCAATAAATTCTTTTACAGTGTAGAAGCACTGGTGCAGGAGGTAGTTTTTAACCGCGGATTTGAAGATATTCAATTTCATAATATCTTTTATATTCTTGGGCAGGGAATTATATAGAACGATTCCCGAATGGTATGGTCCCTTTTGGCAAAGAGTGGTTGACACTCTAGGGCGATGAATATTACTACTATTGCGTGTATAGTGTTCGTGAACGAGACTGTTTCGTATAAAGAAAAGGTGGTGCTTCAGTGATTCGGTCTTAACAAACACGACCGTTTCATCAATATAAATGCAGGGAAGTGTTAAGATATTTAATTCCTTGAATAAAGGTTTACAAGAGTTTCGGGGGTGAGATTTACAAATTATCCGAACTATCCTCTTCTGAATTCTGAAAGTTTGAATACTCTGACCGGAATTACCCCAGAAGGTAATGCCGTAACGTAAATGGGAGTAAACGTTTGCAAAATATACGCAACGGGAAATACGTGGACTAACTGCGTTAACTAAGATTCGGAATGCGTAACACAATTTGCTTAATTGGGAATTAAGATTGTCAATGTGACAATTCCATTTGAGGTTGTCTTGAATATGGAGACCTAAGAATTTTGTATTTGTAACAGTTTTTAATTGTGTTCCGTTTAAAGAAAGAGAAACCTGGGGTAAAGATTTTGTGATACTATTGTGAAATGACATAGACACTGTTTTGTCAGTGTTTACAATGAGACGATTTGCATGGAACCAAGTCGAAAGGTTAGACCAAACATTTTGAGCATTGGCGTGTTTACATAGTAAATTAGTGTCATCAGCAAAAAGAACCATTTTGCAATCTGATGTGGATGATGAAATGTCGTTCACATTCAATAAAAAGAGTATAGGGCCAAGAATTGATCCTTGGGGCAAGTAAGCGGCTTTGTTTCTGAAAGACAAAGCTGAAGTATTTTATTTGTAGTATAGGATATTTCGACCTGTTGATATCTATCTTTTAAATAAGAAGTTAGCCATTGATGTGGAAGTCCACGAATGCCTAAAGAATGCAATTTGGAAAGAAGAATTCCGTGATCGATGACATCGAAAGCTTTGGATAAGTCAAGAAAAACTCCCTGAGGATTTTCTCCACGGTCAAGAGATGTAGGAACATCGTTTAAGAAGGAAAATATGGCACTTGTTGTGGAAAAAGATTTCTTAAAACCGTGTTGATCGTCAGAAAGAATGTTATTGTTTGATAAAAAATCTAGAAGACACTTATAGAACAATTTTTCTAGGATTTTTGGGAAAGTGGGTAGTAGAGAGATTGGTCGGTAATTTCCAATATTAAGTTTTTTTCCTTTCTTGTAAAAGGGTTTCGTTTTAGCTCTCTTAAATATGTTAGGAAACACCCCTTCCGATAAAGAACTATTAATAATATTTAATAGAATTCGGTACGTAGGTGGATATAATTGGAGGACATTGATTTGGATATATTGAGTTTGTTATTTTACCAACTTCTGAGAAATAAGAATTAAACAAACTTGGGATGTCCTGAGGATTTAATACGATTTTGCCATCGTTTAGTAAAGAAACATATTCTTCGCGATTTTCAGAAGTTGACGTGTAATTGTTAACAATATTCCACATTGCTTTCATTCGGTTTTTCTATTTTAGTATATGCCTGTCGTTTTCCATTGATTTATCTGCATAGACTACTTTTCGAAGAATTGTTTTATTTTTACGAAAATAATTATGGAATTCGGGTGGTTGGTTATAGCGTTTTGAAAGATAATATAAACGGCGTTTGTTTTTTGAAGAAGTCCTTATCCCTTGCGTGATCCATCTATTGTATTTCTTTGTGTTAATTAACTTGTGTTTTACGGCAAAGCTAGAGTTGTAATGTTTTAGGAATATTGTGATAAATACATTGAATTTGTCGTCGGTGTTTTGGCAAGTGTAAACATCTTTCCATGTTTCTTCACGCAAATAATTTATAAATATGGATTTATTTATGTCATTAAACTCTCTTGTCAATTTATAAAGGATTTTAAGTATTTTAGTTTATTATTAATTGTCAATACTTGAGCAAGGTGATCATTGTATCCTGCGATAAAAACTTCAGAGAGATATGAGATTCCATTGTTAACTATAATTTGATCTAGTAATGTTTGAGATGAGCCGGAGAGGCGAGTGGGGTCGTTTATCGTAGTATTAAGGTTGAAGAAGTCGATACGATTCTTGAATAACTAGTGAAGAGCAGAGTCGGATGTACTCAGGTAATCGATGTTGAAATCGCCACATATAACGATAGATTTAGTAGATTTATGTGTGATATGTTTTAAAACAATTTCGAAGTTCCGAAAAAATATATCAAGATCTGATTGAGGAGGTCTATAAATACACAAAACAACAATATCTGTGTCAGTCAGATTAACTGCAGAAAATTTGAACACACTATCTACGCAGAAGTTCTCGTTGCCTGTCAGTAGAGAAGATAAAATATCATTACGAACGTAGATACACATACCTCCGTGGGGATTTTTGCCTTTAAAATTTTGCCGACAGGAAGAACTTGCTAAATAATAATTAGAAATAGCAGTATCATTGCTGTTGTTAGTTGAAAGCCAATGCTCTGTGAGGCACAGCAAATCGAATCGACTTAAATGTACCAGAATTTCAATGTCTGTCAATTTGTTTCAAAGGGATTGGACATTATGATGAAATATAATTATTTTATTTTCGCAAAGAGTTTGTGACTCACGAGAAATGGAATCGACGTTAGATTGTGGAGAAGAATTTGAATTTGGTACAGCTTCTAGTATCGGATTAAGCACGCACACTGCACCCGAACGCGATTGTCACCTTCGAGTACCACATCGTACTCCTGAGCGCAAGTTGTAGCTGTGTATGGGGGCGGCAGGAGGAATAGATGAGGACGTGGGAGATGAAGCAGGAGGTGAAAGAACGGGGACAGGAGAAGAAATGGGTGTGGAGATACGAAGAGAAGATGGTGATGAGGTAGTGGCAGAGGGAGGTGGAGGAGGAGGATATGAGGTAGGTGCTAGAGAAGGTGGAGGAGTGGGTAATAGGGCAGGTGGATGATGTGAGGTCAGATGTGAAGCTAGGAGAGAACCGAAGTGCTGTTTCCCAGACGGTCTCAGGTGTAAACCGTGCTGGGTAAAGTCCTTGGCAGTCAGGTGTGGTTGCAAATCAAAAAATGTGATTTTTGTGTCTGCCAGGTGATGTTTTAGGGAGATGTTTGCCAGGTTAATTTCATGGTTATTTGTGGAACGTTGAAGCGTGGAGGCAGGCTAGAGAGCACTATGTTCGTGTGCAGGGAGGTAATTTTTAATTTTTGTAGATGTTCAGACGCGTTGAAATGACCACGCAAGTTTTTAGTGTAAGTGTTAGTTCTCGAATAGCCATTTGTTAATGTAAGAGTCCAGTTCTCGAATAACTTCAGCTAAACGAGCGTTTGGCTAAAAGAAACCAGAGACTGAGAACCGGCTAGGAAGCAATCCACGCAATACGGAGGACTTCTGACGACGTGCGAATCAGCAAATATGAGCACGTTTGATTTCTGCGTGGAAGTGTTGGTTTCATCTCTGGATAGCACTACTTTACGTGGTTTTGGGCGGCTGTGCTTACCAGTGCGTGGTGTGTGAACAGGTCTTGGTACTGGGCGGGAGGGGATGACACGAGTAGGTAAGGGATGAAACAGGGACATGTCATCTAACACACTAAACCTATTCTGAGTGAAGAGTTGAGGTGGTGCATGTGTGGTTGATCTAACCGGGTGGTAGCAGTTGGAAGGACGGTGATAATTCCTAACTGTAGTCCAACCACCGATCGTTTTCTTATTGACCTATTCCAGCGCACTGATTCGTGTGTCAATATAATGTAGCAAGTCATTATACGCC
The DNA here is from genome assembly GCA_002313205.1 of Laupala kohalensis. Taxonomy (NCBI): domain Eukaryota; kingdom Metazoa; phylum Arthropoda; class Insecta; order Orthoptera; family Trigonidiidae; genus Laupala; species Laupala kohalensis. The sequence continues at coordinate 1,076,319 of NNCF01126214.1, forward strand.
TTCTGAAGATTAGCTTTGAATGAATTGAGTCAATGCGATAGTGTCCATTGTTGTGAGATAGTTAGCAACTTAACGACAAAAGCATATGAGAATGCACGAAAACTGACAACTAACACTGAATGAAGGATATTAGTATAATAATATATTTATTACTACGGAAGTTACAAATGAGATAATAAATAAATTGAATATACAAACAAACCGACGACAAAAATGATTGAAATAATTATATAGGGCGACCACTGGAGATTAATTAATTCGACAATAACTACCCTATATTGTGTTAAAATGTAAATAAATACGAAAGAATCAAGAAAAACGAATTGTAAAATAATGTAATAATTCTATGAAATTATGACGACGAAAACTTGGGTGCAACAATGGGGCAGGGTTTAAATAAGTTAATAAACAAACCGACATCTAAAATGACAGAAATAATTTAATGACAACTGCAGATAAATTAATTCGACAATAACGAAAGCAATATTATGTTAGATTGTGATGAATAACTACAAAAAGATCACGAAATCAAATGGTAAAATATTGGAATAATTCTATTTGACGACGAAACTTGAGCAGTGCAACAATAGAGTACGTTATTTGTAAGTTAATAATGATGTAATAGTATACGCACCAGAAAATCTAAATGCAGCAAAATAATTAATTTTAATGCACTGAGAAGTTAAATTTATGATTCCGTTTGTACATACGTAAACTTTATCACACCTTTGAATGAATTACTTGAATGAAACCAATATGAAATTGTATTTGGTCCGTTGGGTTTGGAAACCTTAGGAAATGTTTTTAGTGTTTTTTCACACTTAACACTCACACAGAACAAAGAAATTTACACTACAATGAAAGTCAGGATCTAAATACAACTACTGAATCACAAAAATCAAAAAATAATAATAATAATAATTAGAAAGATTAAACTGAAAAAAGAGAGAGCTCATTCACAACCGCAGCTAACGCCAGGACGAAGACTAGTCAATCAATGCAACACTTAATAGCAAATTCTTTAAGAGATGAGTGGAGTAAAACGTCTCTATTGCATGACAACATGGGTTCCGACTCGTGCGAAAGCCAAATAATATCGTTAAGTCAGGACATCGCGGACACGTTTGACAAGGGACAGAGCATAGATGCAGTCGTCATAGATTTTTAAAAAGCGTTTGATTTAGTATCTCATAATCTGTTAATTCCGTGAGTGGATTCGTGAATTTCTACATAATCGGAATTAGGGTTTCGGAAATATTTTCGGAAGAAGTAGGCGTCACATCAGGGGTGGCACAAGGCAGCGTTCTCGGACCTTTACTATTTATAGCATTTATCAACGACCTGCCTGAGAAAATAAGTTTAAATTAGATTAGATTATTTGCGGATGACTATAATTTACCGAAAAATAAACAACTCGGAAGACAGGATAACATTGCAACGAGACATTGATGAAATCCACAAATGGGTAACAATAAATCAAATGAAAATAAATTCATAGAAGAGTAAAGGTATATGTTTCACTCGTACCAGCTTAAGGCAAAATTGGTCCTATGAAATCAATTCATATCCAATACCGGAAGTAAATTCATGCAAATATTTGGGTATCATGTTTAAGAATAACTTCGAGTGGTCTGATCAGGTTAACAGCGTTGCACAAAAAGCTTGGAAGTCTCTAAATTTCATTAAACGAATTCTAAAGGAAGGCAGTAATTCGACAACAAAAGAATTAGCATACACAACCCTTGTTAGGCCTCTACTGGAATATGCATCGACAGGATGGGATCCTTATAGATAATATCAAATAGAAGAATTATAAAAAATTCTGGAAAAAGCGATTAAATTCATAAAAATGGGTAATAATGCTGTTCACTTAAACACAGAATAAAATCAGCCGGCTCCTAGGAACAGCGTTTTCACGAGTGTGTATGCAAAGAAGATCACTTCAATAAAAAATTCACCTATTGTTGAAGTAGAATCAATCTCATTGGAGCTTATAAAAAATAAGATTTCATTGTTCGGAAGCTTTGATTGCTCGAATAATAATAACTTGAAATTAAGAAATAATTCACACTATTTACAATGTGAATTCCAGATAAATGTTTCAATAGGAAAAAAATTGGCATAAAACGAATTTTATGAGATACAATACGTATTTTCTTCCTCAAGCTCGTTTCTCGTAAAAGAAGCAGCCTAAAACAGATGAAAGTTCATCGTCACTCGACTGTCAAGGTCTAGCGACAGCCACGCTCTCTGATGCAAGATTTCTTAATTTATATTGCTGGCCTTTCGTGTGCCCGGTCGCTGGAGCTATCTGGTGGGGTAATTTTAAACCACCCTTTTGCGAGGGAGTTGCAGCTTGGATACGTTCGCTGTTTACACAACGGCCTTCAGCAGGCTACTGAAGATATTTTACTATATCTTCAAGGCGGGAACGTCAATTCTGCCGAACTGCGCAAGCGCGCGTCGCATCCGCACGCAAGAGGCGCTTGCTCAGTCCAGGCGCTTTTGACATACGACCTGCAGGTTCATTTCGAAACAATGAGTATAATTATACAAAAATAGAACCTCTTCTAATTCGTAGAAATAGAGCGCGACTGGGATGTTAGTTCAGTACGCTTAAAAACGAACCAGCGCGGCGAGATGTCAAAGAGCGTTTAGAAAAACCTTCTAGATTGGGTAAACAAGATCACTTTTTCAAAATTCGTGAAAGGAAACAAAAAAACAGACGTACGAAAATACTCGTTTCTCAATAGATCAGTCAGGGACTAGAACAATTTGCCTGCGGTTGTCGTGGGAGCGCTATCGGGTTCAGCAACCTCTCTTAAATTCAAAAACGTTCTAAAGAAAGGGGAACAGACTAATTAAAAGAATTAGGCAGGTCGGGAAAAATGGATACGTTAATGTAGATAGCAAGCTAGTGGAGTGATCGTGGGTATTGAAATGAAGTGATACGAGGGAAATAAATGATTTAGAAAAGGTGGGAAGGGAAATGTGAAGTGAAATGCACGTAAGGGGTAAATCGAGTGATTGGGTCATCAGTGAAATAAAATGTGCAGTAAGCCTTTTTTTAAATTATTTAGATGTTTCAGGGTAAAACATTTTTCTTATATATTTAATACTTTAATATTAGTTGAATAATATAGTTTAATAATTTATTTACCAATTTTTTGTTTTAGTTCTCTGTGATATTTATTTTTGTATTGTATTTTCTTATATACTGCCTCCGGGTAAGATCTGCCCAATTGTAGTAAAAAATACATTATTATTATTATTAATGTTTCCATTACAGAAATAAAGAGAAACTGGTCATAGTATGTACGTTCAAACAAACTATTATATATTTCTTGAACAAATTTTACTTCCAATGCTTTTATAAATATTGTGCCGCAGAATAAATACTCCTTAATATTTTAAATGATTTGTATGAGGATATTCAATATATAATCATTGATATTCAATTTCGTAGACAACAATAAATAATTACATCAACATATATTATTAATGTACAAAGAGATTTCCGAGAACCGTAAGTGCTGAATATTGCGAGTGCTATCTTCTACGTGATCGCAATAGGGGAGCAATCGGAGAAGGAAATGCTATTACCTAATTGAAGATCCGATTATCCCATCTCTGTTTACCAGAGCGAAAGACGATGCGGGGAGTTAATAGGAAAGCAATAGCACTGAGAGTGGAGGAAGGCACTAAACACGTTCTACGGTTATGTGAGGAAAACGTGTTTAAGGGTCAGCGACTCGGCTAATGTATAAAGACCTCCAGGCTCCATATTTGGTCCTGGAACTGAATAGCGCAAATAGTCGTTTCACAGTAAGCTAGGTGTCTTTAACAGATACTGAAATTACTATGATTCATTTTTGAAATCTGTAAATTTATGGCAAAAGACTGCTGTATTCTTAAATACTCATTCTTCGTTAAAATACAGAGCAGATTTTTGAATGAACGAAATAAAATATTTTTAGGAATAATATTTCTTGAAAACAACTTTCCATTGATTTTTTCGTACACAATATTATTTTGTCGTATTTAACATTTTCATGGGAATTATACCCAAAGTGATTTTTTAGAACGTTCTAATGTATGTTTGTCCATAGACTTGCACATCAATGGATTAAAATAGGCGATATAGTTGATTTTACTGACTTGACTACACAGGCCATTTCAGGAAGAGATATAAAGGCTGAAAAATAGTTTCAAAGGTCAAAGGAAAAATCAAGAAAAATTCATATAATTATGAATCAAATAGTTATGTTTTGTGTTATCAATAATATGTCATATCAATGTGTACATTTGTTTTATAAAAGCATACAATGAAAAAAATATATGAGCTGGGGTAGCTGAAGTATTGACTGCCATCCGGACAGGCAACACCTGAGCTCGCACAGATAACATTCGTCTGCTATGACGTGAATTTTCGATCTTCTGTATCACAGCGTACAGCATTAGCTCTCACAGCTTAAGTAGCTAATCTTCAAGATAAGAAAAGAGAACCTGTAGTGCAGGGTGTTGCCAACCAGTAAGCATGGAATATTGATTCGACTATGAGACTGCATGCTTTCTTCTCGATTTTCTTTACAATATTCATTTTTATTAAAACTCTCATGGTCTTACCTTGTTTCATCACAGGCGTACATCAAACGTTCTTTTTATTAGACGGCTGTCTTCAGGTATACGACAACGTCAGTATACGATCCAGGGTCCTTTCCCTTTGAAAGCGCGAACTCTAGCATTGAGCTATTGCAGTACAGCGTTTTAATATCTTGTGTTACGTTGTCTAAGAGTTGACACCATAGTATTGGTACCACGAATAGTAAATACGTAAAATAGTAATCATCTCTAAAATCTCTAAAAATATTTAAAGATAATACCAAGAAAATAGTCTTTCTTAATCCAAACGTTCCTTTATTTTGAATATACATTATTAAAATAATAATTATGTATTCGCCAATATTAACCTTCAGAAATTCAAAATCAGCGTACGGCTGCTCGACGTCCAGAAAACACTGTAAATATTCGTCCAGAAAACACTGTAAACTTCATATTTCGAGCTTCGCAACGTCAGGATGTCGTCGTTTAGTGGTTATAATGAATAATTTTGTTCAAGTAAACAACCATTCATAGTTGTGAAAGCCATGGTCGATTTGACTCCGTAAAACAATTGCTGAGGCTGCGCCGCCTGAGTCATGAGTCAACGAACCGAATAGAAGGGTGTCATTTAGTTGCAACTACGAACGAGATCAGCAGCGAGGAGCAAAGAACAGTTCTTGTAGCTATGTAGGATTTTTGAGCGGAGCTGAGCTATTGTGCGCAAAACGTATAAGCTATAGCTGTTGATGTAACTTTCTTCCTCCCATACAAAACAGCATTACCTTCCGCAGTGATAGAAAAGTGGTCTCGTTCAAACGAAAACTGTTTTAGGGCAGCTACAGCATAAGATGTGGAAGCTAATGGTACTGTCTGTTCGTTAAACAGCCAACGCGTGAGCTATCACAGAAAACTTTAGACCGACAGCACAGCTAACTTATTTTTTTCCGTGTGAGAATCAACTGAACTACAAACAATTATCCTTGTGACAATTTAAAAACATTGGAACAAATCCTATGACCTTCTTGGGGATCTATTGATAATTTAGTTTTTAAATAAGGCAGTCAAAAAATGATAGAAGAAACAACAGTTGCTGAAACCTTATCCTGTGCGATAACTTACGAGAAAGTAGCTGACCAAACATGGGAAGGGGAACCCAGAGGTCTGGTTCGAAGGAAAAGAACCTTATTCCCGTTTCGTAGTAGTCTGTGCAACACCATCCGTGGGACTAGTGTATCGTTTGATCCACTTCGCCACGTGTCGTAGGTTAACCCAACTCATTCTGTCTTTGAGAAGTATTACAATATTGTATTGTGTTGTACTAATATATTTTATTACTTCAAGTTCCAAAACAAAAAATATAGTGTGTATTGGTTTTCAGTCACTCGTTGAGACACACCAGCTGCTGAAATTTTTGGCTTGAATTAATGACAAGCCAAATTATTATCAAAGAAAATGTTAGTGAAAGAAGATTCAAGTAAAACTTAAAATTCAACTCATTATTCACAATCTTCTTGCTTACACTTTCATTTTTCCATGAAAATGAAAATATTTCCTGTAGAAAAACTTTTTTATGTCATTATTTCTTAACATTTACACTCTTCAAATTTAAACATCATATTAAGGAATAAGGCATACGTTATGTTATCATTTCTTCTTCCCAAAATATTGCAAATTAATAGTTACTAAAATTCATTCAAAAATCGATAAAACTTCTTACCAGACGTTTGAGTAAATGAACACACAGTGGTTATAGTCTGCGTCATGAAAAACTAGAGATATGAAGAAAATTCTTTATTTTTTAACCTATGTTGTTCTTGTGCTTAATTTGTTAGCCATTCAACGGTACATCGCCTTTTTGAATAAAATGCTCGACTGCTTGACTTTAGTAAACGCTATAAGCAACCGATATATGAACAATCATTCGAAAATAGCTCAGTGAATCGAAAATATAGTAATTTCAACTCGAAGGGTTTGACTGAAACAGCTCACTTAATTAGAGTGAAATTTTTATTCCACTCATACCTGAGGAAAATACCTGTTTACTTGTTCTTAGGGTTCTATATCACACGCACAAATCAATGGTGCGTTTTATCCATTGGTATTATACATATCTCACCAAACGGAAACACCTTGTATACTACACATATCCCCATTACACTATTACACATATTATTCACTTCTAGTTGTACTTACATCAATTCTATCGTCTAGCCTGGTGTTCTCGACTTTAAAATATTCTACGAGAATTGCATAAGATGTCCCGAGAAATTTTTACCCTTTGAAATCCCGTCACACATATTTAATATTGTTGTATTCCCTGCAACCTCTTATAAAGTTTCCCATGTTTTTCTCGCTTCACTTTCATATTCTGCCACGAACGCGACCCGTGTTCCGGAAGTCAAAACGCTGAAGCGCACGCACTTCCGGCCCGGCACTTCCGGCGAGAGGGTGTCTCCCGCGCATGTGCCGACGGCGCAGCCAGCGCTTCTGGCGGCAGCGGAGCAAACGATGACAGATGAGCGACGCTGAGCGCAACACGGCAGAGCGGGTCGCTCCTCTGAAAAGTTGGCATAGAAGGGGGATGGAATAGAGGAGCAAGGCGAGGAGGATAATTTGTATAAATAACATCAATTGCAGCGTGGATGGCGATTTGTAACTGTCGAGGGTTCGCCGACGGGTCTTCAGAATACTCATTCCACGATACCCTCACCACTCCCTCGTCACGTAATGAACATCCGACAGCGGATAGAAAGGATGAGGAATAGGAAAATGGAGGATGAAAGAGGTACGTTAGGTGAAGCGGTAGTGGCGCGCTTCAAATTTGTATCTGTCTCAGGCTAACAAACGAGCTTCCCGGCCGGCTTATGCTGCGTTAAAAAAAATAGAGCATTTCCGCGATGAAGGAATCTGTAAGCGTTCAAAGCAAGATGGCTGTCTCCAAAGCAAGAAGAGCGAATAGAGCAAAGGGTTGCTTCTCACAAGTAAGTAAGTTAAGAGTTTTCGTTCTGCTAGTTATTGTTTATTTTAATTTTTGGAGTTTAGGACTACGCATATGTACTATTCTTAATCACTAATCGTTCAAGTAACTTCCATTTCTAGACGAGTGAGCGCGTTATTCGAACGGTACTCACCAATAATTCCAAATGTATTGAGTAATCACTCATTTCGTCGGAGAGTTTATAATTATTTAGTACAGTCGAATCAGAAAAGAGAGTTATACCCAGACACTTCTTGAGATCTTACTCGATTTCAAAGTGTTTGAACGGAAAATGATAAATAAAAATAATTAATTACTTCTTGAGTATTAGAACTAATTAATTTTAATTATAATGGCAAAAAATATTCCGATCATTAAAAATAATAAAATTAACTATATTATGAAAATCTTTCACGCTCACATAAAAATTGGATATGATTGAATTAGGGATGGCATATCACGTTAAAGTGATATGATTTACATTGGCAAACTTTGCGGAAACCAATGCAAGTTTTTTTTTTAAACACGGCATTATGGTTACTACTTAGATACAATGAAAAACCTAAGTACTTATTTGCGTCTGTGTGCAGTTTTATGAGAGCTGCTGCGAGGAGAACGTCATCATTTGGGATCTGTTAGTGTTTGCAGACAACGACTTAAAGGTTTGTATTTTTCTTAGGTGAGTTAGATTTTAGAAAGTATAGATGGAATAATAATAGTGATAGATAGAAATAATAATAATATTAACTATTGATAGAAATAGTTTAATAAGATATATGAGAAGTACAAGCTTTACCCGGCCATACTTTGCTGTGACTCATTCAGATATGAAATGAATGGGAAAGTAAATAAATGTATTCTGGCGAACATAGATTTACCGAAGAAACACATCATTCAATTAAATATCCTGTCTTGCGTTGCTGTGGGTGTGTGGAATAAAAGAAAGGAAGAAAAAAACATGTGTTTTACAAAAATTCATTTTTTATTGTAAAGCTACTAGATTAATAATAAATAAATAATAAATAAATTTATTGTCAAAAAACAGTACAAACTGCGTATGACCACGTGGCGGGGAAAAAAAACTAATTTACTCTCCGGAAGCAAGCAAGGGACCATCCCATCAATTCCGATCAAGGGCCCTAAGGCAGAAGCGGATTCNGAGCATGCGACGTACAATTGCTCATGAGAGAAGCAATCGTTTTCTAAATTCAAACCGCGCACTTGTGAAGATTGCCCTTGCGCTTTATTAATAGTAATAGAGAACGCAGGGCGTATTGGAAGTTGAAGTCGTTTGTACTCGAACGCCATGTCGGTCGGAACGAGTGGTATTCGTGGAAGTAGTACGTCTTCAGCTTTATGAGGTCCAATCAAAATTGTTGCTTCAATTAGATTGTTCGTTAATTTTTTTTAACTACAAATCGTGTGCTATTGCATAACTTTGCATTATTGATGTTTCGGAGTAAAATAATTGAATCTCCAATTTTCAAGTTAAGAATGTGCGACGGTAATACAGGAACTAATTAAGAATTTCCGTTGGAATTAAGAAATTCCGTTGGAAAATTCACTACTTCCTTTCGGTTCATCACGGAGTGAATGAATTTGTATGTCACTGCTTCACCTGCGATTTTGCTTAGAACGATGTTGTTCAACTCGTGTACGTCGACATTTTTTGCCGATAGAATGGCTCTTCCACTCATCCATGTGTGATTTCGATAATTTGTTTCGATGCTTTGGAAAACCTTATCTACTTTTGAACTCACGATGTTGCAGAAATTATTTGGGAAGGTGATTTTTCCGATTTCTGGATTTGTAGGTGCTGTGCCGTTACTGACCTCGAGTAATTGTCTTGAAAATATGTCAGCTGCTGGATCGGTTTGAAACTGAACTCTCATATTTGTTGTTAAATGCATTATTTTGACTGTGCTCCACAAAGTTGAATATTTCAAGCAGGCATGCAATTCATCAGCTGGTGTTGAGCGAGATATAACTCTTCTGCTCGCCTGTGAGAAGATCTGACTCTAACACGTTCTTCATCAGTACGGCTTCATCTCCTTTGACATTTTGTGGTTGCTTGTCCAGAACTGCGGCCAATGTTCGAACGTGAGCGAGGCATTACAGATGAAGAAATAACGTGGTACTACGATACTGTGGATACCGTGCAACAATGTGATCTCAACTTCACGGCATTGTTAGTTTACAAACCTCATCAAACCTAATACCCCTCTAGGAGTAAAATTATTTTTTTCTATCCACAGGTGTGATATCTATATAATTAGCATATCAAAAAAAGTTTCGTATTAGAATGAAACGTTACGAAAATTTTCAAGTCAATTGACCGACTACAGATTATTATAGTTGGGATAGACAGTAACTACTGGCAATGTAATTATAACTTCACAGGTAGAAAAATTAAAGAAAATATAGGGGCTAATCTTCTAAACCAACTAAAACATTAGAACAGTATATTAATGCCGTTGAACAAAAGAGTTTTTTTCTAATTCGTACTTTGTACAATTTACGACTTAGGTTATAATAAACTAACAAACATACTTAATTCCACTCAATAGAATTATAAAAATACTACATATTTTTCATTCACTTTATCACTCTCTTTGTTATCCATTTCATTAGTTACAATAAAAGCGCTTTTGAAGGATAAATTATTCAGTTTCTTGAAGTGTACTACAATGAAAATATTTACTAATCATGCAGTATAATCTTTATCTGGCAAAAAAAATTAAAGAAATATTAAACATGTAAATTTTAGGACAAATAGACGTGTTCAGAAGACATTTATTCTCTGAGGGAGACAGATAACTCATCAAAGGGTTATAGATTTCAACTTCAAATTTGTCTTTAAGTTTTTTTTCTTTTCAATTGCATAAAGTAAGTTGTTGATTAATTAACAAATGATGAATGATAATATTTATCGATAATATTTAATACTGGTAAAGTATAAAAATCTTCCATAACAAGTCAATCTAAAATGGGGCACCCCATCTGGGGTTTGTTTTTTAGTCATACCAATGGATGTGTGCCTAACTTCGATATACGTTTATGTTACGAAAAATAATGGAAGATTCCTTTAATATCTCATGACAAAATATCAATGAATAAAAAGGTTAGATAAATTGTGATGAATACTTGAGTAAATGGAATAATGTGTTCCTATTACTGAATAGGACTATATTATTGTTACCACTGTTTTTAATTCCTAATTTTAAAGTTTTCCGTATTACGTAATATTTGTTACATTCTTGATACAAAATTACGTTCATGTTCTGTTAAGAACGCGCCATAGCTTTACAGGTTTTTTGAAATTATATTTCTAAGTATTATTTCTACTCAGTTGTAAATCGAGTAATCATTAGTTATTTGAAACCATATAATCAAAGAAATATGAGTGAAATAAAAATCAAGCGGAAATTCTGGAATGTAGTCGTCGACGAGTGAGTCAAAAGAATTATAAAATTAATTTTTGCCAACTTCCGCAATTTCAAGATCTCGGGTGGCGTTGGCTTTCAGTTTCATGGATATTGGAGCACTTTCTACGGAAAGAACAAAAAAGATGTTGGTGGGAATCGGGGCACGTGGAGGGTTTTGAAAGAGGAATAAACGTTTGACAGCGAACGAAATTGAACTATAAAAGATTTTTTCCATGAACGGTTGAACATATTGTTCTCAGATTGAAAGAAAGCGAAAATGGAAAGACTCGTACAACATAATCATGGGAAAAGGATTAAAGATACAAAAATTTCTTAAGTTCTAAAAAATTAAAAAGAACATAAATTCATAGTTGGGCATACAATGGTAATATGCACGTATTAAATATTTAAGTATAACAGACCTATTTCAGAGGAGATCAAACAATTATTTTATGATGTGCTGCATGTATTTAATAAAACATACTAAAAAGTGTCATCACTTTGTTCAAAGGATTATTATATTAGTGATAAAAAACTGATAATTAATTATAATATGTTTACCATAAAATATCTATGTCTGTTAAAACACGAAAGCAAGTTGAATTGTTAAGAAATTATAGGGTGAAACGTCGTGAATGTAAAATGCCTCTTATACGTTATTCAACATATTGAAGATATAACATTCCTACAAAATAATATATAATTATATTTAGTTTTAACAAGGGGCACTGTTTTCCTTAATACCAAAGTACAGTTACTTGTTTTATCAGGAATTCACCCACGTATGGAGAGTAGGGTCCGCTACTTTCCACACCACTACCCTTCAGGTTCCTCCAATCTTCTCCCGGAAACTCCGTAAGCTCCTCTGCCGAACGCCCTTCCTGTGGCGTCTACCATTCCCTAAAACCTAAAACCCCTGTGCTACAACCCTCCTTCGGTGCTTCCCCATGCATCTTCCTTGCTTTCGCAAGCGAGGGCAGCGCCGCCGGACCCAGACCCACCCTCGCCTTATCTGTTGGCGCTAATAACTTACGACTCCCTGCCCCTCCTATGTCAGACTATGCCAGAGCTTAGAAGACTCTCAGGTCATCTCACGGGAGATGTAAGCAATGAGGAGCTTCTTGCTTAAAAAAAAAAGTGTTCCTTAAAAAATATTACAGAAACGGAAAAAAATTGTAATCGGAATATTCTTCCTCAAAACTGTTAGGTTTTTTAAATTAACTTCAGGGGCAATAATAGCGAAACATTCTTCATAATTGTGTGATATTTCTATGTTCGTTATATTGTTATCGGTGATAAGTTATTTAATTGTAATAATATTTGATAAATTTGTAAAAAAGGAAAAAAATCAAGAATTTTATTATAAATGTATACTTTGAATTTTTAATATAAAATTTCTGTGCAAAAATTAGTTTTATTAGTGTTAGATAAGCTGTCATATAATAACTTGTTTTTAAGTTTTAAAAATTCACAATAAATACAGAAGTTTTAAAGATTCAAAATTTAAAAAATTGCAGGAGGACGCATGCATCGGGAGGATGAGTTAAAGACACTAATTTATCGTGACAAAACTCACCTAAGTAATTTTTGTTGTTTGTTTATTTCCACTTTTTCTCCTCCCCTAAGATAACAGCATGTCTCTCATAGCTATTTTGTTTCCTCCAGCGAGGGTATTCCACGATGCGTTACCTCCCGAAGCCGCGTCCTGACCGCAGAGCTGCAGGCGAGAAAATATCAGCTGACCGTCGTCTATATTGGCCCTGGGCTTGAACAAACGTAGAGGCATCCGTGGGATGTGTGGAAGGGAGAGGTGAGGCTTTGCTTGGGGCGTTGGCGTAAGCCAAAGTGTGGATACTAAGGCAGAGGAGGCCAAGAAAGGAGAGGAGTGTTGGTATTCTATGCAGAAAAATATTATCATGTTCATCTTTCTTTTTTATTTGAATATGGACACACAAAAATGGCGTGCATACAAATTCTGATTTGTCAGTATGATGAACAAACAGTATAAGGTATAAAGTATATATTTATATATAGCAATATATTTCTGACATACTTGAAGTAAAATATTTGTACGTTTGTATTATTTTCATGGGATTTTTTAAAATAAATTTGGCGCTCATTGTAAGTACTATACAGTATGATTCGTAATATTGATACTTCAATATAATATTAAAACATATATCATTTCCTTGAGAAGGTAAACGATTCAGTAAATACAAAATCTTCTATACACCCTCTTGAACTATACAATAGATTTTACATTATATTTGTTGAATTAATTCGGTGTTCACCGGGGAGACGATTAGATTATAAACATTTTGTGTTCTTATATTCTATAGTTGCGATTTCAACTGTTTTTTATTTAATTTTATTTGAGTATTTTCTAGTGAAAACCACGCGCTTCTATTGTTGGTCTTATTCACCCCACCTCAAAGCCCGAAGAGGTAATAGGACTTAAATTAAGATGCACCGAATGTGTCATCATCGCCCGAGACTTCTTGTATGGAACGCAAATTTAGTGAATATAATATACGATGTTAACACTACATAGCAATTACCTAAAACTGTTTGGGACAATAAATGCTAGATGGTTTTACAGACTTGCAGTATTTATATTCAACTATATGAGAGCTTAAATACTATAGAGACCCTCATTCATTAACTTCACGACGCCACTTTACTCATAGGAGTGTAAGAAGTATCGCCGCCCGCCCTCTCCCACCATTAGTACTGAAGTTTTACCTGTACGACATTGTGTCACAAGACAACTAAACCACCCCAAAATGTATTAATTCGAAACTAACTAATTCGACATTTTCGATCACTTTTATATAATCCCTCACTTATAGGTGTTGTGTCATACGGTTGCTGTATCCTTACATAACATCAGAAGTCAGCGACCTAGAATGGATTCAACCCCCATGTTGGTAGTTTTGTATCATTTTTTACCCGTCATCTCCGTTCGTCTTCACTCCTTTACTCAAGATGTATTTCACTTAAATGGTCTAAATATGGATTTAAACAGCACCAATAGTATTACAATTCGTCTTAGCAATGGATTCGATACTAATTTCGGTTCGAAAACTATGGAGTCGATACTAATATCGATTTTTTAATTTCTAATTTTTTTACGTGCTACATTCACCTCCAGGGATGTCATGTACCTTATATGGTCAAACCTAAGGACAGCAGACATGTTTATTCATCTGACAATTCATGAACTATGGATTCGAACCAATATCAGTTATTTTCCTAATTTTTACATTTCTCATCTTTCCACCTATATAGGGCTAGAAGGGCTATGTAGGGTTGATTTTCTCCCCAGTACTGTTTTACTATAATGTTTTTAATATTTTTTTAGGTCTAAGACTTCATTTAAGAGTATTTAAGTTACCATTAAGTGTAATTTGGGCAAGAAGAAAAAAGGTTAGATAAAAACGGACAATACTTTTCATTTAAAAATTTGTTGTTTTTTTTTCAGAGAAAATATGTAGCTCAACTAGCCCTCCACGTATATATTTTTTACCAGCCTTTTGTCATATTTCGTGGAACCTGGTGTTATCATAATGCGTTTCTGTTTATTTGGGAAAAATCAAAGAAAAGCTGTGTCGTTTGGAGAATGTGTCATTATCCACACATGCGTGCCGTATGGAGACCTGTACAAACTCTAAAGAACCTGTATTCAATTGCATTCTCTATAAAAGCTTTATTAGATCGTAATCATGTCGCAAGTATATGACCGGCGAGGAAATAAAGGATGTATATTTCTGCAACTTCTTCAGAAGAGGAATACGAGTATAATGTCGAACTATGATATGAAGAATGTGATACCTAATGGCGCGAAGTGACAATTAATGCTTTGCTAGTGATAATGAGAGAATTGATGTGTTTCTTCCTAGCGATAATACACCATTTTGATTCTTTTTAAAGAGCGAGAACTTAACAAAATATTTCATAAACCCTTAAAGTTAATTTGATGAAAGTGTAAGAGAATAAACCACTTATTTTACGGTTGGGTCAATTTTTTACCCCAGTTGACCCTAGACAGAACTAAAATATCGTTTTTTCAGGGTTCAAGGGTACCGTCTCCCTCATGTGATCTCAACTTAAACATTACATCATTGGTAGTATATTTAATAGACTACTTTGAAAACTATGGATCCGACGCATATAGGTTCTTTGGAGTTATTTATTTACGGGAATCCGTTTCTCAAAAAACACAGTATTCGTCACTGTTATATGTAATTTGACATACTTTTAACTTGTGTTTCCCTTCTTCGAGGGGATTATCGTGATTTTAAGCGTCATCGCAAGTATTATTTTGCGTTTACACGGTCCCTAAAATCATGGTATCAACACTAATATCAGTTATTTTCGATTAATTATGTTTTCTCTACTTTCCATCCCAATTCACAGGGCATATTTCCCCTTGCACAGGGTGATCGTAGACTTAAGCGACGTTGGGAATGTCGGTATTCGTTTCAGCGGCATCAGAAATGAAATATTCAACATAGAAATCTCTTAGATTGCGGTGAACCTCACCGCCAGGTAACAGATTAATCATGTTACGTCGAATGAAAATGGGAGACGGGACCGGGATTCGAACCCGGGACCTTGAGCTTTACGCGCTCATGCGCCTACCGACTGCGCCATCCCGTTCGCCTCTCGGGCCCGTCTACCATTCTCATTCAACATCTAGTCTCTACGAGACCACCTCAGAGGTCTTTGGGTTTCACAAGTTGAATGAGAATGGTAGACGGGCCCGAGAGGTGAACGGGATGGCGCAGTCGGTAGGCGCATGAGCGCGTGAAGCTCAAGGTCCCGACCGGGTTCGAATCCCGGTCCCGTCTCCCATTTTCATTCGACGTAACATGATTAATCTGAAATATTCAACACCAATATCGATCGTTATCCATCTCATTACTTGATACCCTTTTCCCACCCACCACTCACAGGGTGGTAGGGGTGTACTGTCGCACCAGGTTGTTGAGTATTTGTGCCTTCATGCACAAATATATATGCCGAGCCAGTGCGTCCTCGAGCATCTGCTCTACCCTTCTCCTTCACTTGTGGAGACTTTCTGCGACGCACACCTGATAATTACCCGGACCAACTCTTGCTTACTTCGGACCAGGATGAGCTGAACTGGCAGGCTTCTCTTCAATCATCTATCAACGCTCGCTTCCCTTCGCAATACTCTCTTCTGTCGGGTCAATCTGTGGCTCAAAAATCTTACTCTGTCTAAACTATTACTATATCTGTCACTAAATTTTCTCTTTGGCCAACCCTAAGGCGTCAAGCGACCCGTGTCGAAGAGGTGAATGGTATCGGCATTAATGGTATCGCAAACGAGGTTTACAGGATACCATGTGACCTCCTGATGTAAGCAGACTTACCCGGCCATGCGGGGCTCTTGCCGGGCGGGCTATTTCCATCTCTACCTATTCGTGGGAACACCATGAACAAAGACAATAATAAAACCGAAAACACTGCTGAGGGACACTCAGAGCCCACATGTACCACTACTGAGGGACCTGTCCTTCAGACGTCTAATGGGAAAGTCCCCAAGTCTACTCAGCAAGTCCCCAGACATGCTTCTGTTGCTGACGAAGCCTCCAGACAACCCTCTGTAAAGAATGACATGTTCACTCAAGCGAGAGAGGAAATTCCAACATTCTCTGACGCTGAAGAAGCCACTCTCCTTAAGATAACGGATACCCAAGGGTATACCGGACAACTTGACAATGCGGCAGACAAGCTTAATAGGCTCTAACTGAGGACTAGGCTGACTATCGCACAACGTAAGAAGGCCATAAAACCCAAACTGTCTGAACGTGGAGAAACATTCGACACCAAGAAGTGGATGCCAAACAAATCCCGTAAGGTTAATAAGGTAGCGGGAAATCCTGAGAGTTGCGCCAAGCGCAGCCGCTCTGAGGGATCCACCCCACAAACCTCAGACATTACACGGGATTGTAAGCGGCTCAAGAAAGGCACAGGAAAAGCACAGAACCCCCATCCTGGAACGTCTACGGACCCTGAATTCTTTCGAGAAGCCGTTTCTACCATAAAACTGGCAATTGTACCAGAATCTTATACAGAAATAAAAGTAAAAGACCAGCAAAAGGAGCTTATCCAGGATGTTCTCATGGGCGCTCTGCAGCCTCTTGAGAGCGGCAAGTTCCCCAAATTCGTCAGCACATAAATGGAATGTGTAGCGCTCACCTTACTTGTGATGATGAACCGACCAGGAAATGCTTCGAAGACACTGTGCCTACAAATCCTTGGGGAACGCTAAGCTCAAGGTTGAGAGCAGAAAGGACATATCGAGGTTCCCAAAGATAGTCGGCAGAACTCCATAAGAACTTGCTTAGATGGACCTGGAGAAAATCCTTAGGAAGCTTGGCAAGCAAAACGCAACCTTCAAAGTCACTGACTGAAAGGCAATCAGCACGAAGAGCGAACCTTTCTGGCTACATTCTTGTGTTCCTCATTGATGATACTGAGTTGGCTGCTATGAAGAAAGGCAACTACAGGGCAGCTGAAGCTGCCTTCTGTAAATTTTCCCTCAATAAGGACATCTAGCTTTCATATAAGAACATTGGCTACACAAGGACAGAGTTGCTAAGCAATTCGAAATAAAGGGAGAATTAATGTACAAAATAGTATTCACCAATACCGACACCTGTATCCTCGTTACGAAAGGAATACATTGTCTTCCACTTATGGAATTCTGTTCCAGGGACATTAATATTTTCACGGTAGTTTTTCGAAAAACAAAATAAACGCTTGAAACGATCGTGCAGGTAGCGATTGATAAACACCTGGTATGAGCAGTTATCTCCTGCTTTCAGAGGTTCTTTGCGCCTGCGCAGTTGTGCTAAATTGAGATTGCCGCTAAAATGATATTATTAATCAGTATGAGGTTGGAAGCCGCAAGGCGTTGACGCGTTTTGTCGTCCGTCGCAATGAGGTAGTTCCAAATTATACCATCAGCGTGAGCTAGTGACCGGACTATCTCGAGCCTTAGGACCACCCTACCTCGCAAACAGCTGCAGAGGATAGTTCATAAATATATCAACAGACAGCGCAAAATCACCGGGATATTTCGACTTAAAGACAAGAGAAAGACATTTGTAGCGAAATGTACCCTTCCTACATTTCATACAATACACTCCAACCCCTATTAATTGCTCGCCCACATCAGCCTGCTCGCAAGCANTGCGACACATTGAACTCGACAAATGACAATCAAGATTATTCCCGGCTGTCCTTCGCGAGAACCAGGAAGCGAATAAAATACGTATTGTATCTTATTGAATTAGTTTTTTGGTCATTTTCCCATATTGAAACTACTTATAACAATTCGCATTATTGAATGGTGCGAATTTACTTATTAAATTCAACTCATTGTTGAAGATACCGCTAAAACGTTTCTTAACAATGAAACTGCATTTTTAGAGCATCAATGTGATTAATTCTTCTTCAAACAATAAGCTGTGTTTTTTATTGATTCTTCTTCTTAGTCTTGTCATAAATTGTTAGCAGGCTCTTGCTGGGTGCTGAGTTCGTTTTGCAGATTTATGTTTTGTGTTGACAACAGTAATTGCATCCTTCAGTCGAGGACGAGACAACAATGTACACGTTAGTTTTCTCGTGATAACGAGAAGGGGAGGAAAGTATAAAAATTTTTCAACAGATGTAAACGCTTTTGTAATTGAACTGAGTATCGAGAAGCTCTCTCTGACTACAAAAGCGCAATTCGTGGAGCAATGTGGACCTCCTGATAAAGCCTTCTACAAGGATGTAAACAGTGAGGCAGAGGCAACCTGATTTCACAAAGTCCTAGCCGACCACCGAATTCAACCCGTAGGGACCTTAGAAAAANGAGGATTCACATCTTCAGCCCCGGAAACACTCAATCTCCTTTTCGAGAGTCATTCTCCAGGGTGTATCGTTAGAGACAGACGAATATTTATAGTAACTAACATCAAGAGGTCAAAATATAAATTTGCTCCATAAAAAGCTCCAGCCCTTCTTCAAAAGGGACCAGATTTTCATAAAAAAAAACTCTGGAAAAGCCATCATTGCTTATGATTGTATACCACAAGCTGGAAATAAACAGTGATGTGTTTATTCCAAAACGCGGACGTGCGAGTTGCGAGAACGCGAAATAATACAGGTCCATTAACCTCTCATCATTTCTGTTGAAAACTGTGGATATGCTTGTAGATCGTCATATTCGAAGAAGGGAAACATCTAAATCAGCATGCGTACCAACCAGGGAAATCCTGCGAATCTGCATTTTGCCAACTGGTCATCAGGTTAGAGGATTCCTTTGACCGGAAAGAAACAGCTATGGGAGCATTTTTGGATATCGAGGGAGCTTTTGGTAATACCTGGTATAACTCAATGATTACGGCCGCTTGCAATCGAGAAGTTGAATTCTTTATTTGTAAGTGGATATATTTCATGTTGCAAAATAGAAGAATCCAATATTGTCATCTCGGCACGAGAAGGGAAGTCATTGCCACGCGGTGGTGTCCTCAGTGTGGAGTACTTTCACCAATCCTCTGGAGTCTCGTGATTAACGGTCTTCCTCAGAACGTATCTGAGAAGGATCTCTACTGTCAAGGGTATGCTGACGACATAGCCCCAGTGGTTTTTGAGAAATTCCCACAAACGCTATCAGATCTCATGAATGAGTGTCCGAAAACGATCAACAACTGGTGTGAAAGGTACGGGTTTCCAGTCAACCCGTCAAAAACTGTTGTAAACCACTTCACCAAAAAGAGAGTCCAACCCGTATTCAACAACTTGAGGCTCAACGGTGAAAAGGCTACCCCATCCGAGAAAGTTAAATATCTGAGAATCACCCTGGATTGTAAACTTGGAACCATAATCCCAAAAATGTTATCCTCATAGCGCGGTGGTTATTTTTAACCGTCAGACGCTCTATGGGGCATAAACTGCACATAACCCATTGGCTCTATGTAGTGGGCATCCGACCACAAATTGCCTATGGGGCAATAATATGTTGGCTCGAAGCACAACAGATAAATACCGTGAGCAATTTATAATGTTTGCAAAGATGGTCTGTGTCTGCATTACTGGGGTATTCCGTAGTGTCCCTACTACAACATTAGGTTTGGCGTCTCTTAACCTAAAAATCATCTTTTCTGAGGCAACGTCTTCCTATTAACTAGCACCGGCAATTGGAGGGGGAACTCACGAATGGTGGGTCATTCTCTCATTGGAGAGATTAAAGGATCAGTTCTGGACATGAGACCTGATCTCATACACAAACCGTTCTCGGTAGAACTCGGTTGATTTCCCGAACAGACTGGAACGACAAAGCCATCACCCGATACATACTGAAAACCAACTGGTGTTCTTCACATATGGGTCTCGCGTGGGAACAAGACCTTGATTTGGGGTGTTCAGTAAATCCTCTAGGACAGAATGGGTAACCAGGGGAAACACTACACTATATTTCAGGTGTAGGAACACTATTCCTACATACAACTACCTACATATCCTACATATAGTACATACCTTCGTACTAATAACTTCGTACTACATACTGAAAGCTCCCCCATGCAACAAACGCACGTTGCATGTTCGCCATGTTGTTTACTGGCTTCCAAGGCAATACCACTCGCCACGCCAAGGAATACTCATAACAGTAAACAAAACAGAAACTAGAACCATACGACTCCATGACAGCAGAGAGAAACTCTAGGAGCCGCTTACTGACCTGTTCGGTTCATACAACTTGTCAAGAAACAAAACACGTACCTCGACTACGACACAATGCTATACCTCTCAGACAGTCATATGTCTTTGTTTAGCTTATACCTGCTAGCAACCAGAAAATCATTCTCTCGCCAGCTGTCGGACTGAACACATCGTTCTAAAGCAGCTCCGAGTCGAGTACGTAACCTCCGAAGTAATCCAATCTTCGAACTTACGCTGACGACGCTCATGCAAGTCAAAATTCAGAATCGAATTTGACTACGCCAGACTCGAAAGAAATTTCGTTTCAACGGGACCCCGATCAAAATTTGAGGAACTCAAATCCTCGGGTACGCCCGTCATCAGGGGAACGCTATTTCCCAAATTCGACGAGTCCAGACGCTCCACGCAACGCCGTGAACGACGTCACAGGAGCATTCTCCGAGCCGAGATCATCGACCCCAAGAATCGATACGAGAGAAACCATTTCGACGACTTCAACCGGCCGCGCTGCCGCAACCGGAGGATTCTCCGACCCAGAACCATCGACCTCAAGGATCGATCAAGAAGCACTCTTCCTAAGACGACTTCGACCAGTGGCGTCTACGCTCAAGAGGGCGCTGCACATTCCGTGGACCGTTACTACCGGCGCCGCCTTCCGTCGACGCAGAGAACGCTAAACGACGCCTGTTATACGTGAGCAATTAGTTCACACGGAACTTCCAATCTTGCCGTTTGTCGTCTTGTGCGAGTCATTTGTTTGTCCCCATGGGACTTTGTTTATTTACGCAATAAATCTTGCTCTTTTGAACCATACTCAGTTTATTTATTTTGGAGAGGAGGAAACGTTATTGTGAATACAATAAAATATCTTCCCCGACACAGGCATAAATCCACGTCATCCTTATCTGCATATTAAAGGTGCTTGAGAAGGTCTATTACGGCATGCATATTATCATACTCTCAGACAGTCAAGTCACCTTTAAGGAACTTGATTCTGGCCAGTCATCCTCGAAGCTTGTCTGGGAGTGTACGCAGTCTCTCGCAACCCTTGCTGTCTCCAACACTGTGGAGCTCAGAAGGGTGCCTAATCATCGATGCATTGAAGGGAACGTAAAGGGTGATAAGCTTGCGAAAAGAGGTTCCCTGATACCTTTCTTCGAACCGGAATCTTCATCCGAATCAGTCGTTCCGCGGTCCATAACTAATGCAGTGGAAACAAAGCTTAGAATATCAATGCAGCTGCCCGGTCAATGGTTAGGCCAATTTATTGTCACGATAACCAGTCCTGCGTTAGTCACATACCTCATTCACATGAGGAGGGAATACCTCAGACAGTGACAGGACTAATCACTGAACCGGCCATGTCCTGAAACACCTGAAAACGGTAGGGCTGTTCAACGGCGACGAAACATGTCGTTTGTACGGAGAGTCTGAAGAAACTGCACATAACGTCATCCTTGACTGTGAGACCGTGAAGGCGAAAAGAAAAACTGTCTTTGGAGACTCTACACCACGACAATACTTCGATCCTGACATTGGCAGGAAGGTTCCTTCCCTAGACAAGGGCACAGTGATAGAATGCCGTTACTAGGACTTCGTGGCCTGCACAATGTTCTCTTCATAGCCTACATGCACAGGTTAGTCTGAGCCTGTCTACAAACCCTCTTATAAACTAACTAATCATATTGTAGCACCATGTGTACTTATTGATGACTTACGCAGCAGAGGATGTGTCATTTTTCATCTCATTAACTAAGATAACTAAGGTGTCAAAACTAATATCGAGGTTTTTCATTATATCTACTTCCCACCTACAGGGTGATAAGGGGGTATATGTATCCATGTGGACTTAAGCAGCAGTGGGTGTGACACTAACCCTCTCAGGTACCCTCAAAAACATGTATTAAATGCTAATATAGGACGTTTTCGATCATTTTTCAATGTCACCTATTTCACATCCATTTCCTAAGGTGCTAGTGGTGGTCAGCTATGTAGTCAGTTATCTGTATACTAAACTTCGTCGAAATTGATCCCGGAATTATGGAGTTATGGTGGAACACACACTTACGTACTTTCATACAGTTTTATATATAGACAGATACCGACCCAATTTTTAGGAATCAGGTCATTACCCGTATAGTAACAAAAGTGGAAGAAAATAAATGTCAGTTCTTGGTGTATGGGGATGGTATAATACTCATAACTTCTGGAAATACAAGGACAGAAATAGAAGATTATGGTATAGTATTAAAATTGTAAAATTTGTCGTCATAAGTAATATAAAACTTTAAATAAATCTGGTAGAATTTTATTTGGAAATTTGTAATATTTTAGAATTTGTAATATCCGGAATAGAGTTACGAGGGAGACAATCCAAATTGCAAGAGAAAGAATATTCTGAGGAATAAGTGGATAATCAATGATTCTTCAATGAACGCTTATGGAAAGAATGTAGATCGGTTACAGGAAGTAAACGATAGAAACACAAGGGAACAGAGTATTCCAAATTTATACCAATTGTAAAAACAATTGTAAAAACATACAAATTAATCCTCCACAGGCGGATATGAGTGTATTTGTTTCCTCATCCATATCAGCAGTTTCGTTCATACGTGTAGATCTAAAATGGAGACAAGTCAGGTTGTGAACGCAGCCCAGCATACAAAGCTGCGTTTTTATTACATGGTTGCGTCACCATGTCCCGTTAAGAAAAGTAAACGCTAGACAATACAGGAGACAGAGAGACGAGTTCAGTGATGAAACTCTTCTCACTCAGTGCTGGCGGTAGAGGGGGCAACCCTTTTCCCCTCTTCACATTATTACTTTATAAACTGTGATGGTTGTGAGGAGGAGATCGCTGTTCTCAAGGGCTACTGCGCTCCTAACCTGGGTTTCCTCACTAACGGTGATTACCCGAACTAATGGAGTTAGGGATGGTTCGGACAATAAACAATTCGGATAGACAAATGTCACTTAAAAATTATGTAACGAAACCTCATTAAACTGAGTTTATTGAAAAACACAAACTTAAAAAATACATTTTAGAGGTGGCTTCCCTTATATGAAGATAATGGAAAAAAAATATTTGAAAGAAGATGATTAACTTTAATTAACTGAATGAGATAAGATTAGTTCTGTAACGGTGATTTGTCTTTGTACGTTCTGGGAAAGGCAATATCAACATCATCTGGATTACTTTTGTTACTTTTCTTTCTCGTGTTGCCAGTATGGATATTTCAATGTTCAGATAACTGACATTCTGATAATCGATACCCTAATGAATTATTCCCTGAAATCATGAACTCAATTTCATTAAATACAAATAGTTTTATACACCGCACCTGCAATTATGAATAATTCATATTATATGTAATTAATACCATCGAACTACACATAAAATTGAGAAAAGTAATCGGACAAGTGACATATCAAATCGGTTTAATGAAAGTGTGTATTAAAAAAGTTCTTATTGTAATACTCGGAAAAAAAGTAATAATAATCTTCAGTAATGTTTACTTATATAATAAATGTGAAAGTCGACTTGGCTTTTGACTCGTCATCATCACTGAATTAATCTGCGAGGAATTCACCAGATATGTAGCTTAAAAACACAGTGAAATTAATACAATATTCTATATTCTCATAGACTTAACATTTTTCGAGTGTGATTTATCATGCTTTTTTGTAATTCAAGAAAAAGAAAACCATAAACAAAATAATTACTTAAATACTTGACAATACTTTATCAGTGCATACAGTCACTCCTTGAAGACGCACAAATCAGCGTACTAGATGCACGAATGGATAAAACTGGATAAATACTGATGACTAAATATTGTGGCGAGATTTATAACAATAAGCACACTTAATGGAAATGAAGACTATGACAGCAGGTAGAAGAAAGACACTGCTGCATGCAACGGTTTCCATTCATGATTTTATTCACACCGTTCTGTATTTAGACATTTTCAAAGAATGATCCTATGAAATGCACAATTTGCCGAGAATAAATGCATTGACGGATTTTTGAATATTGATGAACTGCTGATAGTCACTACGAACGGTTGTGTAAATGTATTATGAATAATAAATATTATTTTTCTATTCGTTTTGTATACAGTTTTCGCGTATATAAAACGCATTTTTCCCGAGATAGTAGAAGGATAGTAAGTCCTGGTTATTAAATTTTCTCTACAATGCCCCAATTATGATATGGAGATTTAAAAATAATAAAATGCAATTTAGAAATACGAGTAAGTACAAAAATTACAAAATTCACGCGAGCAAAGCTGTAATACTAAGAGAGTATATCATAATTTTAATTTTATAAAGCATACACTAAATATTGAGTAAGGTGTCACAAAAAAGTGATCTTTACTGTCTAACTTAAAGCATTGTATGATTTCTTATGGCTTTTGTCTTTTTAATACAATGAAGATAGGTAAAGTATATCGTACCACCTTCTTTGGAGGATAGGAAATAATATAAGCATATTTTTACTGAATATATTCTATTTTACTTTTTACGAATATATTTTCTGAAAAGCACTTATACATTGTATCATTTTCATTTCTTGACTTGTGGGAATTGTATGATTTTAGTACCCAAACAAAAGTTGAAGTGCTTTATTTTTTGAGAAGTGAGGAGCCATGAATGTTATTCAACACATATATAATGAAATATTACTTCAGAATACAGCATATGAGTACAGAACCACGAAATGGCTATGATGCCTGAATTTTACTGGGAAAAATTAAATATTTATTCCGTGGTTACAAGCTGTTTATTGTTGTTCTATTAAAAAAACAAGAATGTTCCGTTTTCAATACTAATTTAAACGAGAGAAATCTATTTTGGCGAAGCACTAGGTACCATTTCGTTGTTGCAAACTCATATTTTGATAAAAATGTTTTGTCGAAAAAAAATATTTTTTTTTGGTTTATCTCAGCATGACGATGCGAAATTCGTCAGTAAACATACTTTCTTCGTTTTGAATTAACAGACTGACTGCAAACTAGGAATTTAACATTTACCTGTATTCAATACATTCGAAAAAATAAATACACAGTATTTAATTTCCATTTTCCTTAAAAATACAAAACTTTTAAATAAAAATTTATAGATTTTATATATATATATATATATANNNNAGGTGAAAACTACATCCTTTTACTGACGTTTTCTTTTTTGTAGATATTCATGCCAAAATCTATGTCGTATACTTTCTATTCTTATTTTTATTCTTGAGTGGCACTCTCAATATTTCGTGATTTTGCTAGCAATATGGTTAAGAAGTTTTAAAATAATATTTCTTTTTATTTCCAATGCTTATTAACCAAATTCAAACTTATTCCATCTTCGAACAAATTATTAGAGACGTAAAATATAGGATATGTTTATAAAAGTATAATATAATATATTCACATAATTCTACAATTTAACAGGGATAGAAAAATGAAAAAGAATAAGGAAAAAGTGTGGTTTTGAGGGTTTACAGAAATCTGGAAGATTTGTATTAGATTCAAGGTAGTTATTAAATAGATAATGTAGGGTAGTAATTTAATAGATATATTTGTAAATTTGTCAGAGAAGAGAAGGTAACAAACACATAATAATTATTTTCATTACAATTCCGAAAGTTTTACCAATATATTATCAAATATTTTTTAAATAAACGTAATAATAAATTTATGTCATGGGATATAAAATCAAATATGTTTATCAATAAAAAAAGAATCTTTACAAGTTTTTGCGGTTATTATGTTTATCATTGCGTATGTATGTAGCGTACACGCAAGAACGAGAAGTTTTCAATGCGTTCATTTACTGTTTCGATGCTGCTCCATTACTTTGTAATGAGGTGATGGAAAACGTTAATATGGTGGGATGATGGAATGTGGTGAGAGTAAAGAACTACTAGGTGAATTCTGATGGAACGGCCCCATTTTCTTGAAAATAATTCGTACAGCGTAATGAAAATTTCCCAAGTACGAAACTAATGGACGAAGATTTCGCAGTCATGTTAAGACGAGGGTACTGATCAGTGGGACCATTGTAACTTGAAAACAGTTGAAGGAGAGATAACGGTTATGCAGGATTACGTTTCTAACTCAACCCTCAAGCACGCGCGCCGAAAACTGGAACTTAAACACGCGCGTGGGGTGGATTCCACCCCAAAGTAAATGTTGTTTAAATGAAGTAATTTATTTTAATTTTCATATCACAATTTTTTGTCACAAAGTGAAACATTTTTGTAATGCAATTTTATTATTATTTACATGCTGGAAACCATCTTTGAAGTTGGAAAACTAAATCTATGAACAGCACTTTTTTTGAAACTTCATGCAATATGTGAAAAAAAATACTATCTATTTTTACCCTCTTCTTTTTTCGTAATTGGAAGCAGCTTTTTTGTTAGAGGAAGAGTGAAACAAATAATTAGTTTCGTAAAACTAATGTTTCTATATTGAAAAATTTTAAGTAACTTACACGCACACAATGTACCATTTGTTTCCAATAAAAGTGAGAGAAAACAATGTAAGATATGATTTAAAATGTTTAAGACTTGTTGGATCTGTGACAGATGCCTGCCGCCAGCGCTCGCAACAATGCGGTGAGGAGCTGGCTCTTCCCGCGAAAGCAGTTCGTCTGGAGACACTCGCGCGGACAGTGTTGGATTGTGTTGAGCTATTCTTATTTGTGATATTTGATTATGCCTTATTTCATGGGACATCAAACACCATACGTTCATGCAGAAATGTCATAAAGTGAAAGTAATTTTATATTTTATTCATGTAATTTCCTGTCTTTGAATACTGGGACAATCAAGACATATTCTTCCTAAATTTTTATCTCACTATCAAACAAGATTCTCTCGTACTCTTCTTTAAATCTATCTATTTATCTAACATGCACACTTACCGGCATCAAAAATTAAGTAAGAAGTTCAAAACACTGAAGTAATAAAAATATTAAACACAATGAAATACTTTAGTGTGTGAATGATACTCCCGCTTTGATAACTTTATGCTCTCAAGGCACATTTGTCAAAGAAGTACCACTTATTCTTTTTAGAAATTAGAATTGCCTCTCAGCGACCCTTCTGGAGGTGAGGAGGGTGACTGACCGAGTTGTACGGGTGAACGTCTAGAAAGTGACGCGTTCATCTAGACCTCAACGCGTTAGGGCAACTGGAAAAAAAATTGTAGCGAGAACACACGCGCGGGGTAGATTACACCCCACACAGTAAACAATGGCTCATTGACGGAAGAGTAAGTGAGCGAAAATCGATTAAAGCTCAGTGTACTGAATTGATGTACCCAGAGCTAAACGGTGAACGGAATAAAATTTATTGTATAACCAACGAAAAACGTAGCTGTGGGGTGGATTCCACCCCAATGCGCGTGTTTGAGGGTTAAATGAACGTAATTTCCTTAAAAATAAATGTGGCCATAGATTCATATTTAGTGTCACTTTGGATGGAGTGTAAATCCTAGAATTCAAATTCTAATTACTCAAGATGTGCACAGTTTTTGTAATTTTTCCACAAATAAATAGTTTTTATATTTTCAAATATTCAAAAAAAAATATGTATATAGCTAAAATGTAATATCACGATTATCTCTATCCTAAAAACAGTCTTTGTAATGATATCTCACTTCCAACTATTGGATAAGTATGACACTAGTTAAAGGAATATCGATAAAATGTTTCCTTTTTGAGATAAGACAAATGAATTGGCACAAGAGAATATCTTCACACCTCGTAATTAGAACATCTCGTGATGAGAACATGAACTAGGGGTAATTGTGAGCCCTTCACTGGAAGCACTGGAAGTAAGTAGTGAAAGCGGAAGTATAGAGTTGAAGGATGTGAAAGATCTAGAGGACGAAGGTGCAGAGAGTCCAAATAAGAGTTTGCTTGTGCGTCGCTCCAATTTGCGTGACGGACAGCGTAAATAAAGCACGACTGTCACAATGCGGCTTCCCGCCACCAACCACCTCCTTCACCAACGCGCAGCGGTGCACCACCCTGTCCACACCGCAATGGCTGACATTATGAAGCGGACACAGCGTTGCAAACATCATCAAAATACATAACGCTTGACTCAATTTTGTGACATACGTTAAAAATTGTTATAATTGAGGGGATATTACTCTGAGATTTATTATTATTATTATTATTATTATTATTATTATTATTATTATTATTATTCACATGAGGTGATAAAATTTTAAGAATTGTAATTTAAAATAATTGTTATGTATTCATTACCTTCCCTTATCCGACATATTTATAAATACATCTATTACATTACTCCCTTCACCGCCTTGAATCTGCTACAAATCTTCCTGATTTCTATAAACCCTCAAACCACACATTTTCCTTACTCCGTGCTGAATAAATGTATTATTTTGAGAAAAACAACAGACATTTTCCCATCCTATTAAATTGTAGAATTAGATCAATTAAATATCTTACTATACGTATTTCATATTCTATGTTTTATATACCTGATATTTTGTTCGAAGATGGAATACTTTCGAATTTGATGAATAAGTAATTGAAGTAAAAAGGACGATATCATATATGTCATTTTGTTAATGTCTCAACTATAGTTATTTTCTACGATCTTCCGAAATAAGGTTATAGTTTCTTAAACTGAGTATACGTAGAATTTTCCCATCAACCAGAATGTAATTCGCTGTCATCGGGTGTCACCAAACGCCGGTATATTCGAGTATCATGCGACAACACCAGCCATGTCACCCTTCATCGCATCAGCGTCCCACTGCGCCACTTCAGCGCCCTAACGCCTCGTCACCCTGTCGCAGCGGTGGCGCTTACAGAGACTGTGGCGACTCTGGTGGAAGCGAAATTACTCATCTGTAACTATCGCAGTAACAGCTACAACAACACGCCAAAGGCAAAGCGTGGTGATGGCGGAGGCAACGGTGACGGATTCCACTCCAGAGAATGACATCCGCCACCGTCTCTTTCTCATTCCCTCACAACAACACTCACCTCTGTGTACACACATCTGCCACAAGAATTACATAAAAAATTACCATAACACTGTGGCTGTGAGTACTAATTTATATATGACTAACGTTGGCTGAGGGAGGGTGTGCGTAGTATTTTCTCTGTTGCGCCACGAGTCGCACTGAGTGACGGTTCCGTAGATAGACCAGAGATGAGCAGCTCGGGGTTGGTGGGATGAGGGATTGTGTTGAAAAAACAAGAATACACATACTGTGGCAACCCAACTGGTTATATATTTGCTCTGAGAAGTTCAGAGAGAATACGAGTCCAATTCCTATTTTCTGTTCGGTTTATTTCGGTTTTTGCATCAATTTTGTATTAACTTTTAGTCGTACTGATTTTTGCTTATCTTGTAGCAATCTCATATCATTACTTCCAGAGTATTTCAAGTGCAGCCCATAAAAAAAGAAGGAAAAGTATGAAACGAAATTTGATATTTCCCTCACTGAAAAAAGATACGATGAAGAGGAGGAAGGAAGGGAAAAGATGTCTAAATAACGCGGAAAAATAACGAATTAGAACAATTTAGAAGCAATTAGAACAATTAGAAGAAATTAGGACCATTTTGAACCGACTACAGCATTGGCGTAGAGGCAGCGTCTTTCTTCCGAACGTGTTGTTGAGCAGGAAGGTGCGGTTTCGATCCTCCAGTCGGCAGAACGAGGAAAACGTTTCTGCTGGAGTTTCTCTCACCTACTTGCTTTAGACCAATAGTAAAATAAACCCCTTTGTAAAGAATCTAGACGCTTTATAAGCGTACGCTCTTTCGCGGGCTTAGGTTCTTTTTTTTTACTCTGGCAAAAATACCGACTGAACAGAGAAAAAACACTAAAATATAGCAAATAGAAATAGGAACATAATGACCTTAAGATTTGTATACCTTACGGAGCATTTACAAGAATAATTCAACAAAAACTGTGGAAAATACTGTTCTAACAGAAATGGCAACCGCATTACATGACTTAAGACAATGTAAACCTTGTCAAAAAAGGAGTCGAGTAATAGTCTAAATTGACTATAATGTTTTAACATGAATTTTTTTTTTCCACGTTATAAAAAATCAGTAGAGTGAACTATTAAGTGATAAGAACTACTTTGGTGAATATTTCCAAGTTTTGTGAATAGTTGGCAACTGACTTCAGTCAACGCGAATATAATACCTTTAATGACTGAATATTTTCAGTCTCTTTATAAAGTTCCTTGCATTTACCTCCAGTTAATGAAATAAACTAATCTGCCTTATATTACTAATATTTTGAGCCATTTTATAAAGAGACAGACTATCAGCCGCCAGATAATCGAATAGAAAGTTTTTGGCTATTCAATAAGATTCATTACATTCACTGGAATATATTCAACAAAAGGATAGCAATATAAAAATATATATTAACTTTACTGTCGGATTCAAAAATATAGTCCGTTGATTTTAGAAGTCAGACGAAACCAAATCGTAAAACTTAAGTAATCGCAGTTACATCTTAAGTGTTTTTGTTCATTCAGCATTAGTTGATACATAAATAATTTTAATAACTGTTTACTACTTTTTATGGCGTAAAAGAAAAAACGTGCAGGATTTTCGAGTTTTATAGATGTCGGAAACTTTCAATTTTAAATACTCCCTATACACTTATTTGTTTGCAAATGTGTTCTAGGCACCCGACATGTTTTATTATAACACCAAATTATGTAGCTTATAACACGAAAATAGGCATATTAAATTAAAGTATCCGTTTCATTATCCTTCATGACATTAATTTACATTAAAGGTTAATTTTTCTTTGGAATTTTGAATTCTTCATTTATTTTCAAACAGAAAATGGAATAATGATTTTGAAAGTGCTTATTTTAACAAATTCAAATTTATAATTTTTCAAAGAGGTTCTAAAATATGACTAACCCAAAACAAATATAATGTTAAAGTTAGTTTTAGTAAGTAAAGAAAGCAAATGCTCTGTATCTTCATAATTCATTACATAATATGTAATTCATATTTATGAGTTATTTTGTGTCAACAACATTATTCTAGTCAATTTATATTACTGTAAAAGAGAATCCATTGATATGAAATTATTGGAAAAAAATATATTCCATTTACTCCATGAGTATAAACAAACTCAAGGTTTCCCATTACAGACCCCAGAGTGTGTCCACGGGATTAAGGGAGGGTAGAGTTCAGTAATTTGGACCTCAGCACAAGGAGGAGGAGAGGTGGGCAGCACGTAGCTTCTATCGGTTTGATCCCGCGATAGTCCCGGTAGTTTATATCCAGCAGATTGAGTAGAGCTGGAAGTCAACCTGAGGTGTGAACCAAATTCCCACCCGTCATCAGGTTTCGAATCCCGGCCTTTCCACCATTACTCAGCTCTACTCACTGAACCACGCTGACTCCTATGATTATAACAATAAACCATTATTATTCAAATCTCAGGTATTAATGTCCAAATATATTTTTATTCCTTGGTTTCACTCGAATTGACGCTAATGTTGAGAGGTTCTGTAATTTTATTTCTTACATTCATTTTGTTCCAAGGATACTTAAATATCCATAATACTTGATGAACTGGATGAATATGAATTTTTAATGGCATGATATTTGACAACTTAATTTGAACCTATAATACATAAAAGTTCCAATCTAAAATAGTAAATTGCAAACTCGTTTTTTATAATATTGAAATATGTTTAGAGAGCTCCACGTATCAACTATGAATTATTTTATCTTTTAATTACAATGTTTCAATTCGCGAAAAGAGTATTATAATTTCAGTGCAAGTTTTACTAATAGGTAATGTCGTTTTGATACTACAAAAGTCAATAAAAACAATTTGCTTAATCATAGTTCATGTACCTAATTGCACGTATAGCTGAATTCTTTTAAAGTTTATTTAAAGTAAAGTCAATGACAGTCCTATTTAAGGTTTCATTAGTATTCCGCGTGGTTGAGTTTCAGTTAATTTCTACAAGAACATATCATCCTAATGACCCGGAAGGAAAATGAGACGGGCACAGCCTGAAAGACAAGAGCGCTGCACTGCAGTCGCAGGGCATTTGGGTGACGAGGGATGAGTGAGGATAACACAGCACAGCGGACGCACGAGCTCCGCGTAATTTTTGGTCACAAACAGTAACTCCCTCGAGAACGGAGTCTGCTCTCCATACAAATGAACTCCCGTAGTACACCATGCTACTCGGTCCTGTCGAAGTCATCAATGCCATCCTGTTATTATTATCCCCTTGCATTGCCTCGTCTCTAGTTTCTCTCGCCATTTCCTGCTGCCTCTCTGTTATTACAATTGACCATATATGCTACTAAATCTTTGAAGCTACTAAATATCAAACCAAAATGTTATCACCCATTTTGAAATATAAAAACTATGCATGTTCATAAGCTGCAATCCTATTATTTCTCTCTTCGACACTCTTCATTATAATATTACAACCTTATGACAAGTATAATACTTAAATTCGTTTTTATTGACATCACCTTTGGTAATGAATTGTTTGTGTTAATTTCACAACACAAACACAATAAGTTCTGTACAAAGTTGCGAGTCTTCCTCAAGGTTCTTCCCGAAACCCATCCATTCGTTACGTTTTAAGTATTCATCATCACAAAGTATAACCATAAGGTTATAACACGAGAATCATACTGAAAATCGAACCCTCTTATAAAAAATGTATTGTCTAAAAATATTTTTGCCATGCCGAACGCTATTCTCTTGTGTCATTCTAGTTAACAAGTCAGTGCGCTTTCAGAGTTAAGTTTTGAGTTAAGCCGGTAATAGATTTTACCACTTTGTAGCTTTTAGATTTGTAAGTCTACTTGCCTTAACAAAATAGGATTCCATAGCAAAACCAATATTTTTCAGGATTAGTATTTTTTTGAAATCGTTAACTTTCAATTGTTCAGAAAAATATTAGCCTCAGTATAAAAACGTAAGCATAAAAAAGAAAGAGCACAGGAAAAGAAGTGAAAATTTACATTAAAAAATTGGAAAATAGAAATGGATAGGACAAAAAAGTTTTTAATGTGATCAGAAGGAGTCATTTTTACAAAATATTTTTTCTTTTGTATTTTACAACAAATAAGTTACATATTTATTGTTATAATGTACTTAGTGTGCGAGTGAAATATGAAGAAATTTCTGAAATACTCTGACATTTCTTTATAAATTGATGGTGTGGTACCAAATAAAGGCTAGGATAATAAGATTGCAAGTGGAAAATTGCAGCATTTTAAAATAATTGAATGTAATAAATGATTCGTCGTCTTTTGTTTACAACGTAATACCCCTTTATATTGTCATTAAAAGTGATGAATGTCATTTATATCACAGAGAAGACGGTAGCTTCGGTGGCATATTATTACTATTTGTGTGCTGTTCATACCTCCCGACCGACATTGCTGTGTCTCTCTACAAACTGCGCATCGAAATAGAGTGGGTTTGGACGAACAGGGACAAATGCTTATACAACATTTTAATCATATAATTTAAATGATACATGTATCTAAATAATACATACATATTTCATATCATTATCGAAGTAATAAGTGGCGACCTTCGGTATAATAATGGAAATATAATCCTAGACAATAATGATTTATGGTTTCGTTCAATTTTTCCTGTAAATGTTTCGCAAGTTATTATTTACAATGACTGAAAAGCGTATTTCTTCAATTTTTGATGTTGGTGTAAATTTGTTTGGCTCCATTTACTTGTTTGACTACTTCTGACAACAAAATTATTACAGTTTTGTTGAGTAACACTTTCAAAGATCATGTAAACGTTTGGTCCGTAATGACCTATGTGGTATTCGACTCTCATGAATTAGGATATATCTTTTGTTTTGAAACAATTTACCAGGGAACTTCGTTGCCTCACTTGGAACTGCTACCATCAGATTTTACAGATTGTCGAGGAGAAGGTGTATCTCCAGGGGTCAAACAAAGTGTTCCTCATGGTATTCATACTTGTTTCGAAGTTGTAAACACATTATTCTTATCTCCTTCCAAAATCGATAACTCTTATTTCCCTTGAAAAACTCTCTGCCAATTTATATAAGGAAAACGGAAAGACGTTCTTCCAAATTTCTCATTTAAATTCTCCTCACATCAATTGTTCAATTGCTCCGAGCAAGTTTCTTAAAAAAATAATTAAAAGTTTCTCCATATAACCAACAATATCTATCGTACATGCTCCTTCATTGTTAGGTCAGTCAGATTGCTAATCAATCTAAATTGAATTGTATATCTTCCTTTCAAATCATAAAAAATTCATTAACTCAAAAAAAAATTCGGATCAGTGAAAAATATTTTAGTAACTGTATATTAAGTATACGATACGATCGTATAATGTACGACGTGTGACAATAAAATGAAAATATATTTGAAATTAGTGAACTGTTTATTATTGATCATTATTATTGGAATGTTATTTACCTTGAGATAAATCTATTTTCTTTCTGTTAAGTTACACTAATTAATTGGTATAGTACTTCCTATCCGTTTGCAGATATTGATGTTGTAGACTTTTTGTAGATATTTTGATACAATTTTTTCATTTACATTTCGTTTACACAGCCCTATCTATGTACAAGTTTCATTTTGTATCGTAGTTTGCTTTTAATGACTCTTGCTAGTACTGTGCGGTTCCAAGCGTTATAGGAAAAGCAATATTATTTTTCTAGAAGCTACTTTTGAGAGACATAAATGATCATTTGAAAGTATTTTTAAATTTAGACAATTCCTTTTGATTTAGCTTAAACTTCGCGAAATTAAGAGTCGTGAATTTCAGTTAATTTAGTGAAAAACTAATCTACCTACAAAATATATAATGATCCGTGTATATTTCAATACTATTTTTATTTTCACTTAAGTAGCCCAATAATGATACACAACTTTTCAAAAAACCTGGGCTATATAAAAGTGTGCACTTAAATGTAAAATAATAATAATAATAATTTATCAATAGACGAAACAATTTTTTCTTAAAAAAGGAAACTACAGAGTTCCCGGAAAATTGCTCATAATTCACATTTCATAAGGAGAAATTTAGCTGATGAATTTTCATTAAAACATAACACTGTTACCCTTAAAATCTTATTGAAGTGTAGATTTTACAGGTAAGTGATTTTCTTTTGCGACAAAATTTGCGCTATAAAGTAGAATTAATAAAAAGTTAGCAATAAATTTATTGAATATTTGTTAATATAACTGAACTAGTACCTTAAATTTACTTATCTTACTTAAACTTACTTACGAGTCCATCATGAGATTTTAATCTCATCTCAAGAAACAATTTTGATGTTTATCGTTTAAACAACTTAGCAAAACCCTTAATTTTGGTTTCCGCATAACATAAGCCAAATTATATGTCACGACTGCAATAAGCTTTTCGACAAAATTGCGTTTCCATAAGCATAAAACACATTTTCAGTAAACAAATTTCCTCCGGTGCCTGTTTCATTTTCCGTGTGTTCCGACATAACTTCTCAGCGGCAGTGCTCGCTGCTCCCCGGAGAACCACAGGAGGCAATGGGAAAGAGTAAGCGTCGCGCACGTGCATGCGAATAATTAGAAACGCATTGCGTGAATTCTTGAGCTCGCTTAACGCCGCTAGCAAAGTTGACCTCGGGAGAGAGAGAGAGAGAGAGCGAGGAAAACGACTGGAGCGAAAGTCGAAAAGTCAGCGAAATCCCATGGGAGGCGTATGCTACGGTGAATACAGAATGAGAGGAACAACTCCAGTAAAAGAAGATAGTTGAGACAGTTAGAGATAGTGGATGTTACGATAGAGGTCAATCCGGTTATGAAGACACGAATGAAGTTCCTGTTTTGAATACTTGTGGATATGTATGAACAAAGGAATTTATCACCAAGTACACTGCTTACGTTTGTGGTTTTCATTCTTTCACGTAGTTGGTTGGTTTTAAACACGGTTTATACACTGAATCCCTACCCTTACATTGTACATGGTAGTTGAAACAAAAAAAGAAACATTCTCTGAAATTTTTTTCAGGTATTTTTGGAAGCCAGAAAATATTCCAGTATTTAGTGGGAGTTCTTGTAAAAACATGAACGTTTGACCTTTCTCCGGAACGGAACTCAATGGTTGGTACAACTTAAGTTCTATTGCACTGATATCAGTAGTTTTACTTAGAAAGTCATATTGTAACAGTACAATATCATAGACCACTAAATTATTGGGAAGGTGCTTTGTAAAAAAAAAGTTATAAAATCTTAATGACTATGCATTAATGAAACCATTATAGAGTGGTACATATGTATAATTTCATATGAGTACTCTCAATGAGAAAACTCAGTCATAATTCCAAACTAATTTATAAATGTGCAACGCCCAAGTGTCTGTCTGTTTGCTACCTGATCACGAGTAAACCTCAGAACCGATGGTGATGAAATTTGTCAAGGAGATAGTTTAGATGTCCATGTTGAACATAGGTTAACTTTTTTTAAAATGTGAGTTAAGAAAGGTAGAAATGTCGATAAAATCGAAAAAAAAAGAAAAGAAAAAAAAGAGAGTTACATTTGCTTACTCTGCCTATATGGTTAGAGATTGGTGACAATTATGAATGGCAATATTGTTTACCTCAAAGAGTTATACACAAAACGTCCGCGACAGCATATGTCTATCAACAAAATTATCTATACAACGTAATGAAAATAAAAGCGTTAAAATATTGCAATTTTAGATGAAAAAAATAACCATCATAATATTTTATGAATTATTTGTTTTGTGCATTTAAGGAAGACGGAAAAAGTATTTAAATCGTAAAATTTTGACTAATAGTTTAGATTTTACAATAATTTTAATGAAACGTTGCAGCCGTGTCATGTCTAGGAGACGAAAATTCGACCGGTGTGGCTCCCGCGAGATAGTGTAGTGTATACAGTCAAGTTTTGAATTAAATTTGTATTATTATGCTGTAAATGTTTTTAAAAATTAGCAAGGAAATGTATTTTGATCTTACAAAATAGATTTAATTTTCTCCTGAGTAGAAGAAGATGAGAGTAAAAGAAACATCCCAGGCAACTCCGGATAATCAGCTAATACAGGAAATATATTAGAAGATAATGAGTAAAAATGAGTTAACATTTCATTCATTTTTAACAGAATCCTGTATGAAAAAGTACTAATTGATAAAGTAGTATTGATAAATAGCTTTGCAATTAAATTACATTTCAAATACTTTGTAATGAGAATGATTCGTAAATAAAGACGAAAGGAAATGTAACGTACAGAGAGCAATTTTTTAAATAATATATTTTTATTCTACAGTATATAAAAACAAATATGAATCGAATTGCGTGTTTTCTGTCTTAATGACGAAAGAATTGAAAATCATAAATACCGGTAAAATGGAAATTATTGATTGAAAGGAATTCAATAGTTCTTAAAGGTTGAGATTATTACGAGAAGTAAAATTAAAAATAATAATATATTTCAAATTTTTTTTTAGATTGTCACAAACGAAGCGTTTAAGCGTGTAATACATCTGAATACACAGTTAAAAGCTTAAGTGTTTCGTATATTTTCCATGCGTTGTATACCGATTGAAAACTTGCTATTTAAAGATGTTTATGACGGAGAGGTGAAAACGTATGTAGAGAATGAATCAACAACAAAGTTCATCTCCAATATCCTCGAAAATGGATAAAGATATCGAAGTTACGTTTCCACTAAAAAAATTGTAACATAGAACTTATCACTGTAAGCATAAAAATGATTTGCAGCATTTTTAACAACAGAAATATTCTTAATATTGTTATTAAGTATTATTTTTAGAGAAATTTTCTTGTTTTCGAATTTTCATTAACCTAAGGAAAGACAAATCTTTGATGAACAAAGACAGATCAATTAATTTCAATGTAGTACAACAGCGTAACATCGAAATTACCATGAATTTTAAATATTTTTCTTCTTGCGTTTTGTTTTAAAATTAGCAGATCTACCCTATGTTGTCCGGTTATGAAAAGGAATTTGAGAAAATAATTACTGGACATTAAATATTTTAAAATAATTCACAAATAAAACAACAAACCCACACAAAAATACGGGTTAATTTCTGTTTGCGATCACATAAATATATGAAATTAAGTGGATTGGATTACAAATAATTTTTCCTTACTAAGATATCTTTTGTGGAGCGTAGACCGGAATAATTTGTCATGATAGAAAATGAAGAGCACTAGATCGTCATTTGAAATAACAAACACGACTGGAGATTCTTGTTAAGCATGCTGACAATCGATTATGTAATCGATGCCTGGACAGTCGAGATAATGGTAGCTGAGCGCGGGAAAGACACGAGATGGTTTCGTTCTTGATTGAGTGAAAGTTCTACTTTCTTTTCGATAAATATTTCTCATTGGATTGAAGATAACAATGAGAATTAATGTAGCACACGTAATGTTACAAATAGACGCCCTGACTGGGGGAGGGATACATAATTGCAACTGGTCCAACTGCCACCATTGCCTTGGCTGTCTCAGATTTGGATAAATCCCATTTCCACTCATATAAGACAAAAATGAAAATTTAATTTCTTAAACCAGTGTGTTTACTTCTCAAATGAACTCAAATATTTTGCGTGATATTCTGCGACTGCCACCCGAAATAGTGCTTGAAGCGTAGTAGCAGTTACATGTTTTTCTTCAAACTATGCAGTCATAAAATTTCCTTTAAAACTACTACGTTATAAGGACTTAAAGTGCTATTATCACAAAAAACAAGTTTTATTAAGGTAAATCGTGTTCCTATAACAAAAACCGCTTTGATCGCAAATCACTATTTAAGGTATTTATAAAAGAGTGAGCTGTATAGACAACTACATTTGATTTTACAATACTAATTTTTGGGTAGTGTATGCCACATTTATATAATATTTTCTTTTGAGAGTGATTTTTAGTGAGACAATACATTAATATGAGGTCGAATAGTTAAGTGTTAATTTCGTTATTTATTGTTTCACTTTCAATGTTCTTTACTGAAAATCAATTCATCATGAAATAATTAATTTAATTTAATTTTTTGACGGTCGAAATGACTGAATATTAGGTTATATGAGGTCGATTTATTTAGAGAACTTCGTAAATAATTGTTTGCTCACACTAATTTCTATTCACAGAGTCTTCAAATAATGTATCAAAGGGAACTATATGGTTAATTTCAGAAATGTCACCTAAACTGGAAAGCAGCTAAAATTATATTTACATTCCAAGAACGATTAATTCTGAGAAATGAAATATTTTACACTAGAGTAAGTATTTAAACACATTTCAACAGATTTTGATTTTTTTAGTTCATTTTGGTTGGCGTTGCCCTGGATTCTTACATAATATTCGAAATTTATTTGTTAGTTTCGTATTTCTCTATTTTCGTGTATTATTATTAAATACCACGAAGAGAACCAACAAATATACACACACTTTTCAGTATTGTATACTAATATGTACGTTCTTACGAATTATTATCAGTTCCAATTTTCCATGACATTGAAAATTCTTTGAAGATGTCACCGACCTTTCCCCCCAAACCCGGAAGCTGCTACATCTGGCGTTGGCGGAAATATTGCCTTTGCAAAGAACGAGCAAAGGGAAACCGGGACAATAGAATGTTCGCTAAAAGATTGTCAAGATCCGAAGTGCAAAGTGGGAACGATTTCACAAATACAATTTTGGAAAACGAATTTTTACAAATTTGACTCTAATGGCATTCGATTCCTGATATTAAAATACCTTTAAATATAAATCTCTGCAAAATCCCACTATATGTTTACAAAATTTAAACTAAAAATTATTGCTTATAAAATTTATCTTACTCCAATTATCATTACCCATTTACGAGATATTTAAGGTTGACTTTATTACTTAATTATTTTTTAAAAAATTAACTCACATATTCAGTTTTATTATAGATCTTATTAAAATTGGTAAGCTTTCCTATTCAACTTGGAATGTTGAAATAATTCAAAAGCAATATTAAAAAACTTCCCCATTTTGCTTTGTTGAGAGAAAATAAAATAATTTAGTGAAAATGTTTGAGTATTATTCACCAA
This sequence comes from Laupala kohalensis, assembly GCA_002313205.1. Taxonomy (NCBI): domain Eukaryota; kingdom Metazoa; phylum Arthropoda; class Insecta; order Orthoptera; family Trigonidiidae; genus Laupala; species Laupala kohalensis. Next base: position 1,117,179 of record NNCF01126214.1, read on the forward strand.
AAGGAATTAAATATTGTAATATTCGTATACAGAAAATGATGTGTTGTTACCATTAGTACATGGACAAAGGAATATTTCGTTCCCTGTTTCCTTTCAAATATTTTTTTTATTCTCAATTATGACGATACCTTTGATTGCGGTTTTAAAATAAAAAACGAAACACAAGGTATTTTATTTATCTGTACTTATAAATACTTTCACGATAATTCTCTTGATGCCTTATAGCTTCAATCGAAAATGACCTATATGTACAGCGGTGACGTAGACTGTGAAATGTTCACGGAATATACTTAATTGTTATAATAATTATTGTCATCAATTTTGTCAAATCTGATTCTCCCTTCAAAGAAATGCATGTTAGGAACATTGTGTTGTTTTATTTACATGAAATGAGTAAACGGTTGATGTTGAATTGAGATAGTTCGGGAGCTGTGTTGTTTCTGGAGTAAGAAAAAATTCTGTGAGATAAAATTGGGTCTTAAAGGTACTTTCAATTAGAAATTTGATTTCGAAAGTATTGCAGCGTAGGTAAGGTCCTAAACACCTCATATAATGTCAAAACTCAGATAAGTAACGTGACCACTTACATTGATGCACGTAAAGGTATGGTGCTAGAAAAACTGAGGAAGTCAAAAGTTATAGAGGTCGTAAATCACTCATAAGAATGAAGTTGGAAAGTATTCAAGATGCAAGGACCCTTGCAAAGGACTCTATTATGGAGGTGACGGGATGCACACTAAAACATATCGAACAAGTAAAAAAGCAATGAAGTTACAAAGCGAACGTCAAATACAAGCTATATGACAATTAGTTATAGAAGGAATTTACCTTTAGGAACGTCATAAGACAAATATGATATTAAAAGCAACTACAATATTTGAAATGTACATAAAAAAGTACAAAGGTATTATACAATCAGAAAGAACGTACAAAAAGGGAAAATAATATCGGACAAAATTATCATTGTTATTAACTAAAAAAAATTGCACAATGGAGACAAGTATTGGGGGAATATTCCGTGGGCGATGCAAAGGGAACTCTGTGAACACCGGAAGTCCTCATTTTCACGAGGACCGATATTTAAATCAATAAAAAGATTCAACACAGGAAAGGAAGAACTTTATTTACGGAACATACTACATACCTGAATCTAGGCTATTAAAATATACGCAATACTTCTAACTTCACATTTTGAATCTAATCAGACATATCTTTTGCATACAAATGTATTTCGCATAAAAATTCATGTGATATCACTTTTGTGGACATGTTATCATTTATGTGTCCTGAAGTGAATGTTAGTGACATCTGCCAGTTTCCGGGTCTATCAGCTAATAGAGGTTGCGATGGGTTATAATACCAACCAGGTCATGATTCCCTCCGACATTAAAAATTTGTGTGTGTGTGTCTTTGTGGTTCTATACACTCATCACCACGAATTACTGAAATATCTTTGAATATTTGTATTTTAGTGCGTAGTGAGATCTGTTCTTCAATTATTGTTAATAGCTAAACTCCGTTGAAATTGATGAATATTCCAGGGAATATAAATTTACTGAAAGCGTATGGATAAAAATATGAAATAAAAATTAATTCACTCTTCTTCTTCTTCAAAATATCAATTTCTTGGATACCAATGATATCGAATTGGTGTTACGAAAGTACTCTGGAATCACGGCTTTAACACCCTATTCGTCTGATTGTCATTTGAAAATTAAGAGTTATTTATTCTGAAATGCTTAACTTGGTATGAAAGATTCTTTAATATGGAATTTACAAATGGGTTGTTTAAAAGAATGCCAACGCTAGAACGAAGTTCATTTTAAATGATGAAATGAACGCAGTGCACTTACCTTAAATAATGTAAATTCGAACTACCAAATGGAGAATTTATTATTCATATGGGAGTCATTAATTTTTCTATCAGATAAATCTACAATTTTAATGCCGTGTTTGAAAATATATTCGTGGCAAATCGCACGATTGAACTGTGCTCAAAATGGTCTCTCCCTCTTCGCCTATATCGAATTTGCATCGCCCATATTTTCGAAGTCCGTTCCTATTCTGATATAACCATGTTACACGTGGAAATGAAAATAATGCGTTTTGGCAAGTTGTTTTTGCTTGTGCATTCCGAGATTTTACAAACGACGAACGATCATTTCATATCACCAGGTTTGAAATAGGGAGCAAAAACCTTCAAAACCAATGATATAGGGTGACAAACGAGTTTTTACCATAGATCATTTCAGAAGTAAATGCCACTACCATTTTCTCGAAAATGTTGGCTTCAGATTATTATTTTCAATAAAAAAAACTAATACATTGTTCACTTAAGTTGAGCACCTAAAGAAATTATTCTTGATGTAAAAGGTGCACATCATCCATTTCCAGAAAACACAAGGAATGGAAAAAGTTGCGGTGGCATCAAGAATTCTATCATCAAGAATTGTGGAGCAGATTTCGAATATATGTAGAACTAATAACTGTGGAATAAAAAAGAAAGAATTAAATAACTTGAAGTAAAATAAGAAATATTATTGATGTGAACTTATTTGTCTTTTATCCAAAATAATATAAATAAATATTATAAATTTCGCTTATTACGAAAGCACGAATTCTCTTAATATTGACATAGGAAACACAGATATTAAGGTAGGGTGTATTTTTGAATTAATCTATAAGATCATGAATTTAAATAAATGCGCCCATTCTTGTAAAATTACTGTTATTTAATGTTTCAGACAGTTTGATTATTGAACATATTTTGTAATTTGATTATCTGTAAAACGTTTATATTTTAAATTTTTAATACGTTGAGGTTTTCCATTTTCAATAAAATCTTCTAAGTCATTTAACTATCATCTAAGTCATGGATAGCACATGATAAAAAATATAGGTCGATAAAACTACCTCTCATACTGGAATTATTATATGCTGAAAAGTATCGATAATATCTTTCGACTATGTTACCTCATTTAATAACTGATATAAGAAAATAGTTTTCTTTTCAGAGAAGAAAATACTAATTACTAGGATTTAAAAAAATACAAACTGTAATATATTCGTTTATTTCTGAATTACGAATTTACGGGGTGAATAATGTGTTTCGTCGAGAAACTCATCACACGCAAAGCAGTCAGCATAATATCGAATAATTGGATGTTAAAACGCAATATAACAAGAACAAATTCATTATATTATTATTTTAGACAATAACAATACACTTGTCAAATTTGACGTTGCTGGAATGTAACGTGTAAAAATATATCAAAATTCTTACCGAAAACTACAGAAGAACCAAATTACATGTCTTCGAAATACATAAGAACGAAATATCACTCTGATACAAGGGATGTATTCTAGGAGAGATCGGAGCTGTTGACTTCTCATTTCCGTTCTTTTCAGAAAATCAGTATTGGAAAATAAGTATTTTTGTTTCAGCAGTTCTTCAGATAAACGCGTCAACTCGAGTTGTTTTAATTGGTAATTTAATAGAATTAAATAAAAATGCAATAATTATAAGAAGGAAATTTGAGTCCCGTTCTTTCGAAATTCCTCTGGGTAAATAAAAACCTATATTTTATAAAACTGGAAAAATCTACATTGTGAACATCAGACATATCATTGCCACAATTCACATAATATCAACACCGAGAATTGGTGGTAATAGAAATTTTTGATAATTCACCACATTTACTTAAAGTTCTGTCTCTCCAAATTTTTGGACACGATGTATTGCGATTCGGCATGTAAAAGTTACCATATCATTATGTTTCAGGTGGATCTAGTAAATAAGTTACATGAGGGTATAATAGGTTACGACCATTATTATAGAGAATTATCAGAGTGTTTTTGAATTCGACTTTTAAATCACCTGGTATATGACGACTGAACAAATGCAAGAGTGAAGCAACGCTGTGTAATCTGGTTACACTGTTGTGTGGTCGGGCAAAACGATGAAATTTTGGCGCCTGTCTTGTCATCTTGTTTCAGTCCTATTCCGACCAGATGAATGTAGCTGGCGGAATAAATGAATTGTGCGAATTGTAGCACATTCACGTCAGTATTCCAGTGCCCAACTTAATTATGATCAATCTCCATTACGGAATTCTCGCGAAACAAACAGCGTATGAAATAAGTAACTGCATTTAGCGGACATTTTGTGCTATTTGAAGAAGCTTGTAAAAAGAGTGTTGATACAATATGTTATTCACAATAGGGTTAATCACTCTCTCTCTCTCTCTCTCTCTCTCTCTCTCTCTATATATATATATATATATATATATATATATATATATATATATATATATATATATATATATATATATATANAGAATTTTTGACTACCATTATCATTGGCGCGAACTTTTCTGGTAAGCGCACCGGCAGCAACGATTCAAACCTATTCTTCACTAATATCAAAATCAGTTCTACGCAGTTTTGTGATGCTTCGACAACTCGGTTTACATAGGACTCCATGGATTAACAATTTTCCAATCTTAAAGATATCAGGATAGGTAACAACCCTACCTTTCTTGAGAAACCTGTGTCATCATACAGCTTCCTCAATGTGTCCCAAACTTTCTGAACCGTGTTAGAGTGCATGAAAATTGATGGATACACTGTCAATATTAATTTATCTCGTGCCTTTCCTATAACAACTTTTTTCTTCTTCGATGCACGCGATTAACCCTTCTAGGATAGATACATTTTGAGCAGCAAATGGCGATTCATCATAGATTTCGTGTCCTAAAAGTTAAGACTAAATAACACTCAGCCTTTATTTATTTCTGTGGTTTTTAATTCAACACGCGCACTGGACCCACAACCTGTTATTAAAGGTAGGAGATTTGAAATTTAAAACCACGTCTACACATCAAGACAGACTTTACTCGACTGACTGTTCGCACCTACACGCGGTACCAACTAAAAAATACATGTTACATATCAGAACAATAGGACCCACTTTACCTTTTTAAGTTTCTTGTACCACTTTGAACATCACGTCTCTCGTGTGAAGTTTTATCAACGAGAATACATTAAATTATTATCAGAGAGAATACGAGTTTCTTCTAACATGTAATTATAATAACAATCACTCAGTAAGAAACAGAGAGAAATGAGATACTAGACGGAAAAGTATTCGTATTATCTTAGTTTCTGTGTTCTCAGAAATTAAATAACTTATGATCCATATTATTCATTTACGACTACTCCACATCTTCTAGTCGTTCAACATTCGTTGTTTTAATTGAAAGTAACCTAATAAGTTGTAATAACTCTAATAGAAAAACAAAAAGAAGAAAAAAGTCTTAAGAGTCTGAGTCAGCATACGGACTACGTAAGTCATAAGCAATCTGCACAATTCCTCGGGTAATGACAAATCCCTTTATATAAATTATCTCGCTGTAAATTAAAGAAGAATAACTTATTATTTTCTGAGTGAAACCGTAAACTTTTATTTTTTTATGTCTATACTAATTTCAGAAATTAATAACAAACTTGCAATTAATTACACTCTTACTTCAAAATCGTTACTTGAGAAAGAAGATATTTTATTATATAAGGCTAGTTTAATTCTTGTTTAAAAAATACGAATTTTCAACTTCTGGTCATTTTATTCATAACAAATCTAAATTATGGTTCTAATCGATTTTTTTTCTTACCAAATACGGTAAACCAGCTTCCTCAAACACATAATTTGTTAACAAAAATATCTTTACATTTTTTAAATTATCACTTCCCTGCCAATAAATATGCATTCAATTCCCCCATAAAGCAAATAGCGAGCGTTGTTTTCGTTCTTGCTATTAAATATATGTAGTGCAATTAGCATAAAAACGATCATCCGATAAGTGGTTAGTCACAACGATGCTGTCTGCGAAACCTGTCGCCTCCTTTCAGACAACGTATAATGTAAATATTTTAATTTATGTTGTTATATATTTGTTTAAATTTTATTAGTTAAATGCTTTCATTGCATGGAGTATTAACGCGTACAATATTTGAAACAAAATGCAGTGTTCTTTAGGATTTGAGGTAAAAACAAAAAATATCATTTTCTTGTGTATCACTTCCCTGGATGCGTTCCACTTGAAAAGTAAAGTTTTACATCCGAAAGAAAATATTGTGGAAGCAGTCTTTATTTTAATAAAATAAACGAAAATTAATACATATTTGGAACCATACATAAATCTCTTGAATCGCGTTATACCACTGCACGACGATGATGACAATGCACATATTGAAGTCCAGCTGAAGGTCCGGGTTTGAATCCCGGTCCTGACACCCATTTTCATTCAGTATAACATCATTATCTTCTTTGGATATTCTTTATGTACTGACTTCCCTTTCCTGGTTAAGTGATCGTTTCTCTGGGTAGGTACCATCATAGTTATTATTCTATTTACAAGTTTGTAGGGGTAATTTATCTATGCACAAAATCTAGCAACGACTTACGATGACAAAAGTGCATTTGTATAATTTAAACAATTGCAAAGAAAGTTTTTGTTTATAATGCGTATTACTAAACTTTGTATAAATGAAGTAAGCCTATTACTGTACCGGAATATTAACATTTAAGAAGGTGAACGGCCATGATGTCTTAATATTTGGTCACAAGGAGGCTGCATCAACTCAGCTTTCCCATGTTTATAGTGAAGTCATAAATACGATAACTCCATGTCCTGAAAATTCATAAGAACCATGAAAATACTTGGATTGTATGTGATTGAAATATTCGGAAGTCTTCGGAACATATTTTACTCTCGGTGAAACAAAGGAAATGAGAGTGGAGCTTAAAGACAGTCGAGGAGTCAATGCAAGCGTAGCGAAATTGTCAACTCCTCCTCTCACTGTTGACGCGTGGGCATATTACTCGTGTCACTATAATCTTAGTAAGTTTACGTTTGGATCCTGCTGCCTACATCGGCTGATTCGTAGAACCAATTCGGTTATAGCAGCTTTTGTATGGGGTCGGGGCATGCCGTATGGACACATGACAACACCGCTATCGTTGCCTTGGTTACGTCTCGCCGCGAGGACAGTAAACTATAAATCACATATAAATATAGTGAGGAACGTAAAGCCTCCTAGTAACACCTATCTGTCACGGTGCCGGAAAAAAATAGTTAGGAAAATCATAATTTGTGGTTTTTGAACCAAAATTCTCTGTAGCTTCAATTATGTCTAATTATAAATATATAACAGGATGTAGGGTGTATGTAGCATTCCTACCACTCACACTAGGCTTTATTTGCTCACGTTGTGGAACATAATACCGGTTCCAACATTGCTGGCGCCCTGACGCGAGTGATGCCACAGTTAAAAAGAGAGTGAGAATGCTGCGTCATGAGGAAATTCGGGTCAGCGGTCAGTTGAAAGACGCACTCTAATGAAGAAGGATGGAGAGCTTGTCGCATAGGCGACGCGGGGACAGCGGTGATGAAGTGGTACGGGCGCTTGATGTGTAAATGGCACCCTGCCCACAACGCTGATAATGGAGACGCTGAAGAAACTCATAAAGTCAGGCGAATGGAGAAAAATGAGACGGTATTTTTTTTTCTGTCCCGTCTATTTGAGTATGATGATTAATAGATTATTCTCTTGCTGAACACAAGATGGTATGATTATTTATATTCATCTGGTTTATAATTGTGAGTAATTTGATCCTTTCAGAGAAGTAGTTATTTTCCATAGGTTATGGATTCTAACAAAATTTGTAATTCCATGAAATGTAATTGGAGATGCCCAAAGCATCCAGTTACTAACGTGTATTAAATTTCAGCATTTAGCGTATATTTACCGCATTCAGTGTATTTTATTTCAGTGTATGTATGAAATATACAAAATTATAAATAAGAGGTCTTTATTCTTTTCACTAGGTCTGGATTTTATTTGCAGTCCCTGACATATTTTATAATTATGACTTTTTCCCCGACAAGAAGATAAAGCTGGAGAACATAGTTAATTAACATTGTTATTTTGTTCGTATATACCGTTCCCAGAAATTATAGACGTACTTTTAAAATTAAGAACTCATTTTGCAATTGTTAACTGAGATTGTTAGATGTTTTTGTATTTATGCATATTATGATGTGCAAAGTAGCGCAAAAGGTATGTGATCTGCAGCATTGATAACTTGTATAAATTAATGAGAGAGAGAACTTTTTTATGGTGGTTCTTTTGTAATGTTAATTTTGGAATAGTTAGAAGAAGTATAAACGCTCCTTAAGATAGCATATGGTGCATTGTTTGTATCTCTGAGTGCGAGGGTTCGTACCCGTGTAAAAAATAAACGAATCTGTGATAGGTTTTCTCGGGGTTTCCTCTTTTTCTCCAGGTTCCTCAAAACCAATTTCTTACATTCAACGCTTACTAGCTTCCCTTAGGACAACTAGAAGAAAGCTTGTGTAGGGAAATGGCGCTAAAACATATGATTGGCGGTGGAACATTGCCACTATACAGACATCCCACGAACAATCCATACTGAGTATTAAGTAAGAAGTAACTAGAAATGAAGTAACAAGGATTTCTTGAGCTGACATGCCAAGTATGAGGAGTTATTAGTAGGAATCATGTCTAGGGATCTTTGATGTGATCCATACAGACGTAGGACAATTCGGGTGTAAGTATGTGTGAACCGTGAATCATCGCGAGTGATTGTGGTTATAATACATTACGAAAAGTTGGTTCAGAGATTTTAATGAGTCGCAGAATGATAAGAGCAAAAATTGAGAGTGAAAATAGAAGCGAATGACATCAGGAAAACTAAGTCATTCGCTTCTCGTGTATCACGTGTATCGGAAGTCAAAATCTCTACACATAAAAGTGAATTATTGGGAATGTCTGTTGCATGGAAATCGGAAAAAGTAATTAAAATGCAAAGTAGGGTTAATATGGATTAATTAAAAGAGCAGAAAAACAATTAAAATTGGCGGTTAATTAGTATATGTGAATCTTCACTCACATGACTCATGACTATTAAGTTTACTAATGTGTCCACCAGCGTTCAATTGCGTTACGTGAGGCGGAGAATCCACTGAACGAATAACCTATATGACCGAATCGTAGAAGCAAAATTATAATATATTGACACAGGTTGTTAGGAACATTTTTAATGTATATAACTTAAAAGTGAAATGAAAACCAAAGAATTCAGTTGTCTTAACTATACGGTTTGTTCATGAAGCTTTCTGAATAAAGTATATTTTCCATCCACCTGGAATTGAAAATTCGTAATTACGTACATAGAGACACATACTACTGCAAACTGTGTGTTAATTTTTGTAGATTTAATATTTAAGTTTTGAAATTAACAAAGGTGGAAATTTAATATTACGAAAATAGAGTAATATGGAAACATGAATTTAAAATCTAATACTATCTGATACGGGGGAGGTCTAGTGTATCTTTAACAATTTCAGATGGCTTGCCATGGAATCCTTCTTTTCTTTATCCAACACCCGCCCTTGGCAGAGAGGCCATTAGGCGCCGTGCATCCCAGTAGAGCTTGGCTTTTCCATACAAGTCGTCATCGGCAGACTCCAGAGCGCTGCATCTTGGCAGGTGGTCGGCCGAGCCCTCCTCCAAAGAACATAGAGGGCAGATCGGAGTGTCAGCTAATCCGATCCGGTGCAGGTGGCTCTGAAGGTAGTCGTGGCCAGTAACCATTCTGAAAGTAGCTACTGCGACGGCACGGGGCAGGCTGTTGGGGATGGAGTTTGATGTTATCTGTTCCCATCTTTTGCCGGCAGCTGCAGTTTCACATGCGGTCTTCACGTACTGGTTGATGTTTCTATTTATTCCGCTACATGCAGCCTGAAAACTGGTTGGGAGGTCCTGTTGAGGGAGATTGCATCCCGCCTTTGCAAGTCGGTCGGTTCTCTCGTTTCCGTCCATGGAATCCTGATAAAGGCTCCAAAATCTAGTGGAAAGCTAACTTAAAGCAGTCAATGGTAGACGATCAACTCCTCTGTCCGTCACGGTATATCAATTACTGCTTGTTCCACGAATAGGCAGATGTAGGTGGTAGGCAACGAACGTAAACTCACTAAGATTCTGCTTACTCAAGTACCCACGTGAGAAGAAGAGCTGAGAATCTCGCAATACTCTTATTGGCTGCTCCACTTTTACGTGGTCTTTAGTCTCCTCCTTCTATACTAGTGTTTTGTCATGAGTACTGTAGGAAGTAAAGAAAGGGGTAGTTTTTTGTGAGATTAAAAATAAATATATTTATGGTACAATTAGAAGTAATTTTATGAAAATTATTTAGAAGATGAATTGAAATATACCTGAAATTATAATATTCAGCACGTTTTAAAGTAATTCTCTTTGTAATTAATTCCTTTCCTGTCCCTCTTTCGTCACGTAAGGATCCGTAAAAATATTTTAATTTACAAATATGTTTTAATTGATCTTAAATTAAACAAAATAAGAATTAACAAATTAAGAAACATTTAAGGACATAGAACACACAAAAGTTATATCTATATTTTGGCAACAAGTTTAGGCATCCCCTTAATACATTTCTGTATGAATATGAAATGAAGTTACATATTTCATAAGTGCTTAAATGTAAGAATAAATTTGAGGTTGTCTTTTTATTATGTTTCATAATAACATTGATTTAATTAGTATTCAGAGAGATATATGCTTTCTTACTTCTTATCGGCATTGTTTCCTGTGATAACCTTTGTTATTACAGGATTATTATTAAAATTCCTTCTACTATATATATGTGTGTCCTGAAATCGAAGTTAATAATAAATATTTATTATAAAACCAAAAACCAATGTTTTGAACCAATAAGTCTATAATTTGTGTAATGCAATTACTTCTTTGAAGTACAATGTTTCTTCTTTCACTAATCAGTAGTTCATAAAAAATTATTTAAAAATTGACCTAAATTATTATTCACATTTTAATTTATTTTCAGCTAGGGTGCGATTTCTACTTTAATTTACGGTATCAGACGTTTACGTGTATCCAGCGCATCAGTCTAAATAACGATATTTTAAGATACAGATAATACTTCAGTGTTATTTAACGAATACATGTTGTCAAATTATTAACACTACTAATTATGACAAAAATACCTCTTTCTCATTTGACCGCTTTCTCAAAGACAACAAATCTGAGCTATTTATGACAACGTAAATCCGACAACATAAATTTGATTTTCATTATTAAAATATTGGTTCATTTCGTTACACCTTCCATTAAAGCAATCTTTTGTAAATTAATGATTTGATGAGACCTTATCAACCAAGTATTGTTAAAAACAATTTCGTTGATAATGAAGAAGTAAGAAAAAATAATAATTAAACGCAGAGAGGCATTAAAGAAGCTCGTGAAATTGCAAGGTGGTTTCAAACCAGATGTAGACTAAGCAGTTAATGCGCCCTCCTAATGGAAGTGATATGGAGCAGTTAGCTTATGCATCCGTGGACATGTCTGCAACAAGCATTCTGCATGAGAGCACTTAATAGCGTCGCGTCTTTCTTTCTTGCCTAGCGAGTGACATTGCTGATATCACGATCTTTCCGCTACATAAAACTTCTCCTGCGCTTGTTGGTAAATTGTAATTTAAGGCAATCGAGCCAGTAGAATGGTTCGGGTATGGAACATGATCATCAGAACAATTAAGAGAGAGAAAAAATCGTTTGTAACATATGTTAAGGCTTATTTTGTCTTATACTTTAATCCAGCTGTACGCTTTAGTGATAGAGGTTCTTTGTTCCTTTTGTAAACATTTTATGAACCATTGACGGAGCATAAAAAATAATTGTACTTTTGTCTATCATTACTGTGGAGTCAAATACAGTCTTACAACGATTCCCTTTTTTAGGGTTCCGAGACGATTACCATTAATCATTTTTTCTTGAATAAAAATGGACAACGGGTAGTTTTGAAGTTGTGAGAATTATGTATTTTTAACTGTTCACCATAATATATTGCGTATCATATTGCATAAAGTGAAATATGTACAAAAACTAAAGAAATAATTTAATTTAAAAAATAACTATTATACCTAAAAATATATTGGAATAATATCACAAAGGGTAAAATGAGGAATGTGCAAAACCTTTTCTATATATGTTGACAGTAAATGAAAAATCTACATGGCTACTCTCTTTCTTTAAATTTTACAAAAAAAATTGAATATTTAATCATAATAAGAAATGTTACTGAATTTGAATCTTGAATAACGAATGTTGTTGACTTAAGCACAACTAAACAGAGATAATATTTTTGTTTGCTCCTTGAGGCAATTCAGAAATTGTTTGTTGAAGTGTCGCTTTCGACTTTAAAACCTAAAGTTACATATTTCAAACGTGTGTAAGGCGTGAGTGTTTCCGTTTTTGGTAAACATCGTTACTCTAAAAATCAATAAAAATATTATAATTTGTGGAGGTACAGTACAAATGAGTTTCTGCACAGATATATAGCATTTGAACGAACTTTATGAGCTTTTAAATAATTTAAAGGAACGATTCCTGGAATAGCTTACAGCCATTTAACATAGAGTGTTATTGTAAATAGTTCAATAATACCTCAATATTAATTTTTTATTTCGGTTATCTCGCGATTCTGCTTTCGTAGATTTTTTCACAAAATAATTATCTTTGTTTTCGTCGGTTGCCTCGGATTTCGTAGTTTTATCCATGTGACTTAATAATAAATTTATTGTCAAAAAGCAGTACAAACTGCATATAACCACGTGGAGGACAATAAACTAATTTACTCTCCGGAAGCAAGCAAGGGACCATCGCATCAATTCCGAACTAGGGACCTAAGGCAGAGGCGGATTGAAAAATTTAAGCAAAAATTCCTAGATAAGATACAAAGTTAGCTACGTGTTTTATTACTAATGTAATACCAACAAATTTGTAATTTAAAACAAAAAAATTATTTCACAAGTACGAATTATTATCGAACTTTAGATTATTCTGAATATGGTGTTTCTAAATCGTGAGAATTGAAATAACACTAAATTCAAGATTTATTGTTTCAATAGACGCGCCCCTAGACAAAAGTCAAGAGAAATCTGTGTAAAAAATCTTCCTTTTCTTGAAGGAGAACCGGAGAAAAACTCGGGACAGGATGAGACTACAGAATTAATGTACACAACCTTCTCTGCTAATTTTGCAAAACCGGAGAAAAACGCCCAGGAAAAGCAGTTACAGGCTTTTTGTTTTAATAAAATGTCTTGAATGTCGCAATTGCTTTTTAGGCAAATAACATGACGTCAGTGTAACTTATTTCTTTGGATATGGATCCACTTACTTAGGGTGGACTTAATATTGTATAAAGAATATTTAGTCATACTATCCAGTTGATTTATTAAGTCATAAGGTCTTTTCGGCCGCGTGGCGGCCATCATCAATGCTGTTACAAATATAAATAAACAAATAACATATATAGAAAGCAATGTTTTTTGTTTGACATATTAGATTTTGACGAAAAATGAAATTCTAACTGACGATAAATAAAAAATGAATTTCTAATTAACACAAAATATGAAATAAGAATTGAATACGACAGATACAATAATTTTTTCAACTAGGAAAATCAATATTTACAAAATGAACCAATACGTATAAAAATCAATATTGTAATTGTAATGACTTAGAAAAGAAACAATATTTCTACGAGGAAAATCAACTGAGGCATTATCTGGCTCCAGTAATGAGACGGGTGGCGAGTGCACAGTTACCTAGGGAACGGAGGTCTTTTATGAGGAATTTGGGGTTTGTCCATTGACGTCATATATTGTGCTGTGTGAGAGGTGTTGCAAGGATAATTTTAGGAGAGGAGATGTCTGGATTTTGTTGGTTTAATGAAAGGATGGAAGGATTTTTAAGAATTTTGCGGATGTGGATACTTTCCAGTTTTAATATTTTCAAAAATCTGTCTTCTGTGTGAAATGTGTGGTTGTTCTCTATATAGGTGTGTAGCAAAGTGTGAATGTGAACCTAATACAGAACCACCACACATTTTAATATTGTTCCGCATGTAACACTGCATTTCCTCTCTGTAAAATGCTTCTATGTACTCTGAAGTGTCTAAAACGAATAACTTGGATTAGAATCTTATAGAAAAATTTGACTATAAGATTTTCTCGCTTTCGGGTTTTATTGATTGTTTTGGGACGGATTATCAGCGAAAACCTAGGTATCACAGAATTCAGAACAGCTCAGTAATGAGGAACAGTAAGCAGCAGACTCTGTGAAACGAAACACAATGAGATGACTATTATTCTTGTAGTGTAGCACATGTTGGTGGTGCACATGGTTGGTCCTTAATTTTGACACAAATTTCCTTAGAGAGTTTCAGGATCTGAAAAAATAAATCTTCTTGATTTCCGATACTGATAAATCAATATTTGTGATAGTTTCCAAAAAATAAATTAATCTTATTTGTTAACGAGAGTTTTCCGTTATTTTCTGAGAAAATCGTAAAAACTAAAGTGAAATATGGAAGAGAATCTGAAGACTCAGCGCGTTCCACGGTGACACATGAACAGAAGCGAATGCAAATAGGGGACTGAGAACATAGGCTGCGAGAGGGGGTGAAGGGGTTTGGAAGGGAACTATGTGGAGATATTAATTACCACCATCGTTGAGCGGCGGGCACATCGCTCGGACAATGCGGCCTGGACACGTATGTCACCCCAATGCCCGTCGCAGCACCGCGCCGTCCGCTTCTCAGAACAGCAACCGAGAGGCGAGGACACCCTGTGACGGCATGCACCGAAAGTGAAGGAGGTACGGATGTAGAAATATAAAAAGAGAAGGTCACCATACTTTAGGACTTGAAATTATGTCATACAGATGGATGAATAGATAATATTAAAATGACAGTATTAATGATATTGTTTGACGTCTGCAATCTTATGAATACTAATAATATAAGGAAGTCTCTTGAGTTATTTTCAAACAATTTATTATCAAATAAAGATTAAAATAAATTCACTGCACATAAAAATTTAGGATACAAATTGTTAGAAAACGACTTAAAATGTTTCACGTTTAATACAAGACGTCATCTATTAGTTCAATACTAGTGAGGAACAGAACTCCATCACTCATCTGAACTTTTGAACAGTCAATCACTTGCTAGTTTTGAATTAGCACACCTGATGATGTCGCATTAGTGATGGGAAATAGTATTGAATGCACATTTTAGACGGTCTTTACTCAATTCTTTTTGCTTCTTTATGTTACCATAGTTCATAGGATATATTATAATATTCAATGTAAAATTATAGATTTATATTGTCTGTACGAGAAATTACAAAACTCAAATATTAAAGCATTTACTAAACCAAGAACTTATGTTTTTGTTTCTTGGAACGTTAGTTGTAATAACCAAATGTACTGGTTGTGTTCCGTAGCGTGGTGGTAGTCTTCGCTCCTTACGTTCTTCAAAGAGGGAGAATACGGGTTGGATCACTTGCACGACAGAATCAGATTAGGTCATCTGATGAGGGTTTCCCTAGCAATTTAAAATTAATGTCAATATGGATTTCCTCTCAATTAATCTGTCGTATTGAGATATTTTCAATCTATTATATTTGTCTAGAAGGAATTCACTAGGGCTGAATTTAAATAAACCTTTAAATATTTAAAAGGTCATGTTACATTTCATATGTTTTATGAATTAAATCGTGGTTACAAACTGCTTTCTACATTATTTTACGATTTGAAAAAAATAGTTTATCAACTAAATTGTGAAATTATTTCATAAAATGTTTTGAAATAAGGGTATGCCGTTAAACTGCACTGTAAATGAACTTAAATAAATTATTATAATAAAATCATAGTAATATAATTGAAATCACTATCTAATCCTCCATGCATGAAACGTAAAAACAAGTCATTTTTCTGAAGGATAATCATATTGTGCTGAAGGGAAGAAAACAAGCCAGGAATAGTGAACAGCGAGAAACGTAGGATACCCTGTAGAGATAAGAGCAGAATACATAGGATTGCGGGCACCCTAGGGCTGATGGAGAATTGCTGACAAGCTCTGGGGAGGAATATCAACGAAGGAAGAAGAGAACTAAACTATGTATTACTGAAAGACTTCCAGAGGGATACTGGTGTGATGTTCGAAAAGAGAAAAGAAGAACTTTGGTTCTCGATCTGAAAGAAATATGAAAAAAACTAAAACAAGAAAGACACAGATCTTTAAAGTAAGAGAATGAAAATAATTTAATAATAAGGGTTATATGCACATAATCTAATAGTACAATAATACTTACAGAATACATTATTTCTAATAAAATTAAATTTTAAAATAAAGTAGAACTATATCTCTATAATTATGGATTAAGTGAGTACATGCAAAAAATAATATTTACAATTTTCTGACCAGAAATTAAATTTTGATATAGACGATTCGTATATTGTGGTTAATTTAAAAAATCTGAAATGTTTTTTGAAGATAGAAACGATGATAGTGAAACGAGTAAAATGAAAATAATGCAAGTGATCCGTTGACGACTCTCTGCTACATTCAAAAAGAAAAAAAGATGGTTAGGAAGCTGGAGCTGTAGAATCCGTGGACCCGAGTAGTGTGAGATGAGCATTCATTGGAGGTAAATAATTCGTCACATAGATACAGGGGAGTTATCGATGGTGATAAAAAAAGGGCAGAGAATCTATCATGATGAAAAAGTATAACTGAAATGAAGAAGTTATGGGTGATTTGGGACGATTCGAAAACTTGTAGACCACGTTTCCTGAACTGCCTAATATGCTAATGTGGTAGAATGCTGTCGAGAGAATAAATTGCAAAATACAGGCAAAACATGTGAACTAATAATATCCGATTATTTTTCCTGTTTTACGTAGTGAGTTACTTGTTAAATGGGACAAAAATATGATAATTTAACTAATTCAATAAAAAGGGGTTTAAGTTCCAAAGTAAACATAACATCTCTCTTGTACTAGTAATGATAGCTGAGTTTAAAAATGTGAAAAAAAGTTATAGAGTGAGAGTATATAAAAGAAGATCAATACGAATTCAAAGATGTAGAAAATATAACTATGTGAATGTTAAACACGTGTTTAATTTTCGTAATAATGTTTTAACTACATTGATATATATTCTCTAAATATATTGTTGATTACTTTTTGATGTAGGTTTTGTTAAATATGATATAGGAAAAATGTGGGATTCAATCTTTTGTAAGTAAGTATTGAGAAAAGAATTCAATGGTAACTTTTTATAAAATGAACCAATCAGATAAAACATTCAATATATCGGATATTGATTCAATAAAATATTGGAAAGATTTCCATTATATATCCTTCCATCGCCGTATTTTCCGTTACAGATACAGAATGTCCAGCGTTGAGCTGTCAATAGAGTTATGGATATGCAATAAACACTAATTCTATGTTAACTTGAAACGTTGTGAAAGTGGCTTTAATTTTTATTCGACGAGTTTCAGGTAAAGCTGCTCTTCGATCTTACAGTATGTGTATACGGAAAGAACGTATTACAAGAGACGTTGGGTTGTCAAAGTGTATAACATTTTGAATCAATATTAGTTTGGAGTAGATGAAGGAATATGTAAACTATACGCCATGTATGAAGGAATATGTAAACTGATTTGTTGTATTTTTCTCACACGTCACTAAAAATTGTATTCTGAGGCCAAAAGTCGTCCTTCATTTGAAAAACCTTCAAATTGTATTTTTGAGAACGTTATCAGTTCCACTAATTTTCCATAACAACTTACACATTTCAGAACCGACACGTTGAAAAGATGTTTATAATTTAAGATCAACTTGGAAAATAATTTCAATAAAATGAAATTCATGACATTATGGTTTCATGTATGGTTTAGGACAATATTCAGCTATCAGATCATTACTACTGGTCGCGATCATTAACACTTCAAGAGTCACTTATAAAATTATACATAAGTACATTTTTAATTTAATTATTTTGATAACCTAAAAGTATTGGCGTTCAGAATTCTGATGTGACGATGTATTCTGAATTTTATCATTAAATATGAAATTTGTAAAGGTATGATCCTCGGGAGAGAATTGATTTATTTTAGTTAGTCATTGAAAGTGACACAAATTTGAAAAAAGAAGACAAGAAATATGAATAGAATGAATAATAACTTTATTAACAGAATTGAAAAAGTTTCAATCAAATTGCATTCGTGTCTCAACAAAGGTTTAGCATGCTTTCACAACTTTCGAAAAAAAATGTTAATTTTTAAAATATGTGTCTCAATAACCATTTAATTTAAAAAGCTTCATTTAGTAACCATTTCTTTAGAAATTTACTCTAGTACAATAAAAGTAAGTATGATGTTTTCTGAGAAATACATCGTTAGGGAGTTATTTCAATAAATCAAAGATGAAGTCGAAAATTTTGACGTTTTTTCTGCGCCAGGTGGCGCGCCGACGTCAAAAACTTGAGTTTTACGTTAGGACCCTAGCACAAATAACACATAAAAAAATTTAAAATACACGAACTTTTGCAAGGGAAAGTGTATAATTTAACTGGACTAATATGTTAACGATACAAAGTAATTGATGATCATATGAGTAGTTAAAATAATGATTGTACTTTGAATATGATATTAAAAATTAGTAATCACACCGTGCACAAACCGATAGAGAAATGTTTGGAATCACAGATCTTCACAACTGTTCCCGTGAAAATCTTGCCACCAAAATTTTTTACAATGTCAATATATTCTAGTTATTATCTATACGCGAAATTAAGTAGCATATTTGAGGATAGAAAATTCACAGTCAAATCAATCTTTTCCTTAACTCGGGCATACAATTTACGAATACCCAACGTATCAAAAATTTAATTTTGAATCAAAATTACCTTAATAACAAATCCACGAATTTGCAAACCGTCAAATTTAAAGCTACGATAACAATGGGTTAAATGGCTTCTTTGATACAATCAAAGTTTATCTCTTGAGTAGCTCCGATGAACGTTTGAAGCCTCTATTTCGCTGACATAATATCTCAGATAAATCCAATTCGCAATTTCGTTGGTTAATGCTGGCATTATGGACCTCGACGGTTCAATCATCTCGTGTACGTTACCTGATTCATAGCAGCTTACGATAATTCTGCTTCCATTACAAAGTGTATATTTTCATCTCATTTCCTTTCGTCGCCAATCTACGCACGACGATTAAATCGCTTCCAAACACTCTTAGCTGCGTGATGACATCAGCTAGTGTCAACACACGCTCTCAGTCGCGGCTTTGATAATAACTCTAAATATCAGATACGGGGGAGATACGTGTTGCACGCGTGATGATGTTACGGGGTGGGAGGGAGAGAGAGGTGATTCTACAGGATTTAGGAATAACCACGAAGCGGAATATGTGGTGTCATTCCCCGGTTCCAAGCTTGCTTTCCAGCAAAAACCCTCAGTACTACATATTCTATTAGCTATATCCCCGAAAGCAATACTATTTTTTATTATTTTAGTAATAAAACTAGAATTTGGAAACATTGGAACACGGAAGAATAATGATTTACTACTGCATTGGAAGAAGTATCGATCTAACATTTTTTTCTAACAATGAGATATAAAAAGACAGCAAAAACAAAGTGATAGTAAAAACAAAAAATATATATTTGATAAGAAAATTTTGTCACATTAAGAATTTTATTTATTTTTAGTGAATTTCATTTATTATTTATTTTTGTTTGTTTTGTATATTACAATGACTTGTACCGAAAACATTTGTTGAAATATTAATATGTACATTAATATAACATATTTTCAGAAAATAATTCAACAATAAAACATTTTGCTTTGTTATCGTATTTTATACAATAAAAGGTAACTTTTTTCTATAACATTGAAGTATT
Source organism: Laupala kohalensis (assembly GCA_002313205.1). Lineage (NCBI taxonomy): Eukaryota > Metazoa > Arthropoda > Insecta > Orthoptera > Trigonidiidae > Laupala > Laupala kohalensis. The sequence goes on from NNCF01126214.1 coordinate 1,137,059, forward strand.
TTCTTAATCTTCGTAGATCATCCATTTACACAAGATGGATACTTTCATGTTCTTTGGAACATTCAAAATTAGTCATAGAGAGTCTCTTAAACACTCAATCGCTTCTTTCAACATGAAAATTATTGCAGGAAATAATTTTGTCACGTTTTTATAATATTATCTCTTTATCCTAATTATGACCAATAAACAAGATACACGTATGGCAATATAACATTTACATATACACATTTAAATTTGTTAGTAATAAAAAACAAATAAAAAGTCTTCGTCAAAGGTGGTAAGATAAGATTTTTTGTATAAACATTTAACATCTCCACTTCATCAAGTAAGGTTTATTTTTAAAATCTAAGTTTTAAAATTTTAACATATTTTTTCCATCAAAATATTTACTATTAGAAATGCCAGCAGTTAAAATATCTTATCCAATTTGTTCTTGCTCGTTTCATTTGAATACATTGAGTATACATCTTTGATCAATTCACAAGTAGTGTTTTTTCTTCTAATTATTACTTTTGATTCGATTTTATCCTATCTGGGAATAAGCTTTGGTAAGAGTTGATCCACAAGAAGTTTTCCATGATTCACTAGTAAAGAAATCATCTTCGTTTGTCATGTATCAAGTTTTAAAATTTGCCTTATCACATGACTTAAAATAAAAAACTAAGTACACTGAGATACTTCCATGCGCTTGAGAATAAAATTAAAATGATTTGCGACAGACACCATTTTCAATTGTTTCTGTTACACTTTCAGATTCCAACTGAAAACTGATGAAAACCTAAGTTTTGCATCGCTCTTTACCATAGTAAAGAATAAATGACTGAGAAACGAAAAAGAAGAAGAAAAAATGCAATTAAAGAATTATCTTTGCGGCCATTTGCGAAAGTACTATTGAAATCATTTACATTAAAATAAAAAACTATTTTTTACATCCACGTTTCATGAATGGTAGAAAAAAGGTTCTTATAACTAGGGCATTTTACATATAAACATTTGTTTTTTTTTGATTGGAGAGTTATAGTATTATATTTAATTTTTTGTTTATCAGTTTTTATTTACTTCTGGACACTTTGCCCGGAGTCGGGCTGTGACGAAACCCAACGTATTTATTAAAACAAAAAGGTTGTATATTGAAAGCCGTAGTGCGTCACGAGCGGGTATTCGAGAAAATGACATATCATTGTCTGAAAGGGTGTATACCCTACCCTAGTGTTCAGAAAATTCTATACGTCATACGTCGATTGCAGTAAGGTTGCGTGCTTCTTGCAGCGTGAATGTCACAATGCTACCACGATCCGTTCTATATATAAAAATATGTGAAATGAAGGGTGCGTACCACTTTTATCTATTTTTCATGAAAAGAACCCAACTTATTCATGTAAAACATTTTCTGGTGGTCACAAAGAAAAGTCATAGGAGGGTGGGGTAGACACCCCACTAATGGGAGTGTTTAGGTGAAGATAATAGAATTTTTTATTGAAAAGTACTGCTTTCGAATAATGGCATCAATGTAATGCTTTTCATCACGAATTAATCGATTTAAACACGAGAAAAATCCAATTTTCCAAAAGGGTTGAAACGTTGAAAGGTGTGTCTTGCGGTGGGTTTCTCACGTTGGTGGGAAACACGTAAACCACACCCCTTGGACAAGCATACACCGTCATGAGTAGTTTTAGAACATCTGAAACACACGCCCTTCAGAGGAATGAGGGGGATATAGAATGGGGGAGGGATATGGTGTGTGTGATTTGTTAATCTCAGGTAATAGAATGTATTTTAATGCGTCTGTATAAGTGAGTAACTCTCCCTGACATTTTGAAATATGATATAATTTTTTTTCGCAATTTACAATCGTCAACAGTTTACGAGTGTCTCAGAGCGAATATGGAGGCACAGAAACCTCTCAATGAGGCAGTGTATTGATAATATATTACAGCTTTCTCACCCCAAATTTCGCTATGATACAATTTAAAACATAGAAGTTGCAGAGCGATGGATTTATGACATCGCTAATTTTAACGCACAGAGTATATTTTGTTGCAACAGAGATTGAAAATATGGATAACACAAACGAGACATACACGAAACAGTAAAATATTTTGTAATGTATTCTGAATTGAAATTCGTAATACGTTTATCTGCATTCTCTCTTCTTTTCTTTTGCTCCAGTGATCACGAAATATCAAGTGAGCAACCGTCTCCTGGTATTGGTGTTGTATTTCTGACGTTACGTTATGAGTTTTCCCCGTTTCTAATATTCTCACATGATGTTGCGTCTGGTCTCGACATAAATTTTTGATTTATTCATGGAATATGTTTTCGCGAAACGATGCATGAAAAATGTGATTTTTTCACCGATGAGAATTTCACTCTTTTTGTGTGATGTTGTATTATGTTAAAATGTGGGATAGCAAAGAATCCAGAAATTAGTTTTTTCTGGCAAAGTTATTTTCTTATTCATATATTTCAGAGAAACAACTCTCTGAGAAAATATATACTCTTTAAATACAAGTATGAGCTAAAACACTAGAATTTTAAATTTTGGGTAATAGTTAATTCCTTTTGAAAACATGAAGTGTATTCTACATAAACACACATAAATACTATATTATTCACGTACTACATTATATTAACGTACTATGAAAACCAGAATATATTATACGTGTCATAAAGTAAAATATAACCATAGGATATTAAATAAAAGAACGAAACTCACCTAGAATGAAAAGGAGTTGGACGATGATACAAGAGGTATCATCAATATAAAGAATACTTTTAACATTACAGCCCTATTTGATTAAAATTTCGGAAAATTAGAGAATTCATTAGTAATTTTCAAAAATGTAATTTGAGTAACGTAGAATATGCCGTGAGAGAAAATTTACATTTGAAATTGAATGCTTCTTTGGAAAAGTTGTGAATGGAGGATACAAAAAGAAACATAATAGACGAACAAACCACAGTAGAAAATGAAACAAAAATATTAATGAATACAACACATGAGATCATTCTATTACAGGTAAAAAAGATTGAGGAAAAATACGATATTTAATATTACATAGTGATGGTATTTCACAAAAAAATGATGGATGAATATGGTATTATTTTTATTAAAAATATACAAAATTACACAGCATTTTTTTTCCAGAAAAATGGAGATGAAAAAATCTGTTGCTAGTTGTTCGAAGCACGAGGGACGAAATTGGCATTTATTTACATATGAAATACTTATGGAATAATAAATTTAATTACAAAAAAGTGAAAAGAAAATATAAAGTGTAAAATACAAACGAAAAATGCACTTACAAACGTTAAATATATTTACTAACATTTTCTTTCCTATATTTATGAACTAATACGGCTTTTAATTTATTGGGCTATTAATAATGCATTTGAAGTGATATTTTCTCGGTAACTGCAAGAAGCATGTCACCTTTCAATACATCACACCTATGCCCGTAGCCAAAAGTGTGTTTCGGACAGGTTCATAGATTTTACAAATTATTTATTGTTGTTACCTTAAAGTTATTTTTCCTTGAAATGTTTAAATATGTTAAATTGTTTAATTTAATTAATTTATTGACAAATCATAAATTCAAAATATTTTATACAGATTCGGTTTTTATTACAATTTATTCAAAAAATTTGACTTTCCAAGACTTTGCTATGTACCTCATAACACATTTTTTAATTATTTTTTTTCTCTTTCTTTCCATAAAATAAAAGCATATATGTGAGGAATAACAGTTCGTGAGGGGAAACGTATGTTTGAACATGTATGTTCTAGCTTATGAAGTAATAGAGTTTCACTGAAGAAAGATACCGTAATTCAGTGGAGGATGGGTCACTGTTTACTAGATGCTCAACCACTCCCTTTCACGTCATCCTATACTCCTCCTCCTCTTCCTCCCACCTGCTTGTCGCTAGCGAACGGAAGCGCGTAAAAAGGATACGCCGTCATCGATCAGTCATGACGGCAGAGCGGAAGGACAGGGGATGGAAACTGACAGAGCGAGAGGGTGCGTGGGAGAGAGGGAGGGGGAGACAGCCGGCGCAAGACCTGCGCTATCTAAATTGGAATCTCTTTTGCATCCCTCTTGCACCTCCTTCCGCCATTCCCCACTCCATCTCCCATCCCATGGCAAACAGGTCAAATCATATCCTACTCATACCCTGTTCCATTATACAATTCACACTATTTTATATCTATGTACTGAATTTTAGCGAGGGGATTAAGGGTGAGCCACATCTTGAAGAGTCGATGTGTTCAGAACGCATAGCATACAATTCTGCAAACGTATGCTGCATAATCGGAACGGACTGTATGAAAACACGATCAATTAGACTGAAATAAAAACACGGTTTTTAGGCAACATATAACGTGATTTACAGTTTTTATAACTTTAAACTTTTTTACCAGACTGTTTTTTATTTCACTTTAAAATATAAGAGAAAATATCACAAATGTATTGGTTTCTTTTGTGAAATAGAGTTTTTGCCCGAAATATCATTTTTATCACCGAGTTAGTATGTAATACATTATTTGACTAAAATCTGCCACTGAATTCATTCGATTCATATAAAAGCTGATACAGTTTTCCTCAAACTTATTCCCTCTCCATCGTTCAATGTTCATCAAATACGCCACTGCTCTTTGCTGATAGCGTCGGATATATCAGAAGAGGATTATGTCCATTAGACTTATTAACTAAATACTAAAGTGGTCCTATTCATATAACATTCCACTCTTTATATTGTCATCCATACATTTATACTTTTCTATTCTAAATGCTTCTATGTATAGCACTCTCGTATTTATAGAGGGCGAGATTGTGGACGATAGAGTAAATAATACCATAAAGAGACCAAACACTCGCAAATTAGGGTCCATGATTTAAAAATAAAAATTGTCCACGATCATCTGCCATGAAAATGGACTTCTTCCTAGATATAATGATTTTGTCTGCATACATTATTCAATAAAATGAAAAATTTTATATAATATATATTACAGAGTCGACCAACTTTAGTGTTTGTAAACAAATCTTAATATGAAATACTTTCTCATATCAATGCACAAAATGTTGATAATTAATCTTCCTTCTCTTACACCAATACTTTTCCTGAGCGAGTTACCCGTTGGGTTTTCGTACTCAATTGATTCTCCCTTCAAACATTTAAAACATTGAATTTCCGATCATACATATTCTGTATGCGGCAAAAGCATTATCTTTTGCGTTCGCTAACCAAAACATTAATAGTTAAATAATAAATCAAGGTATGGCTACGCTCTTTTATGACCTACCAAACATATAAAAGTTAAAAACGAGGCTATGATTCTGAATAGAGGCAATTTTGAAAAGTCCCCAAAAAGCAATTAGATGACACTAAATGTTTACTCAATTATTATTTTCACGAGATAATGGTCAAATTACTTAATTCAAATATGAAATCCCAATAGAAAACAGTAACAATGGAAATGAAAATTGTTCTCTTGATTAAAAGAGGAAATGAACAAACAGAGAAAATGTGAGGTAAAATCAAGAGTTCGCTCCTTTGGTGTAGCGGTCCCAGTGGAAGATCGCTATAGAGAATATTCGGACAATTATAACAGGAGAGGCTTTGGAATATTGATTCTGGTAATGATATCAGTGTGAGAAACGGTGGAGACCGTAGCACCGGGAGAGATGACACAAGACGGGCGCCTAATTAAAACTTTCTCCGTGAATCAGGTTATGAAGGGCTGAGAAGTGCCACTGGGCAAGTTGCGAATACCTCTTCACAAGGTATTATTACTTGTGATCTCTCAGAGCTACGCTATTATGTAAGACTCAATTAGAGATGTTTACTCGCGCAGCAAAATCGATCCCCGTAGGATTTTTATAAAGTATATTTTTACTTATTTAAATATTGTGAAGAGTATCTTTATTAAATTTAAATGTAAATTCTTCTTGTTTAGAAAGAGTTGTCTACAATTAAAGAAGCTATTAATAATTATTAATTTCATAGTTATATTACAACTAATCATTATCTCCAAATGTATTGAAGATAATAGTTGTATTTTCTTTTATTTCAACACTGGCCACAGTTTTTGGTTGGAGTGAAAGATATGCACATTTAAAATTTTATGTTCAATATTACAATTTACTGTATCAGATTTAATTTTGTAGTAATATAACAAAAGGTTATTATTGATGTGCTTCCTTGAATAAGGGAGATCGAAAAATTGCCTAGGTAGCTTTCGGTTTATTCTTTTTTATTTTTTCGTAGTTAGAAGTGTTGATCATTGGATATGTTACCTACTTTGCCATAAAAGAATATTGCAAGTTTTGAAGTAAGACCATTATCAGTTAAAACAAAATTAATTTCATTATAAACTTTGACGCAAAAAAACAAACAAAAAAAACAACAACATATAGCCAAACATACGTGACGGCCTTTTCTTAGTAGAAATACCGGGAAATTTCTACGCACAAACACAGTCGAACTTCAGAACATTACAATGTTAAAAGTTTAATTAAATCGCAACTCGAATTGGAGAAAGAATCTTCAAACGATCACCAAGTCAACCTAGTAAATTCAACGCGCGTACTCATCAATAACGTGTCACAACCATTTTCATATTCATAATGTAAATTCTATTCTCATTTGTGTCAATTGTAAACCAATTTTCAATAACAATACGTTTTTCTTCCACTCACACGGTCCAAGCGCTTGATGGAGCGTACGCATCGCACACAATAACATCCTCGTTATCCCTAAAATACGTAAATAAATAAAAATAAAAAAGAATCGTGACGCAAACAACTTCGATGGCAGAGTTCCAAGCGAGCAACTCTCGCAGCACAAAAGTGATTCGAGATCGTGTTGTCAAAGTTGCATTTGAAAACTTTGTGGAACATTTCATAAAAGTGAGTAGAACAAAAAAACCACATTCTATGTTTTTAAATAAATAATAATCGATATTTAAATGAATAATATTGAAATGAAACATTCGACAAGTTTAGTGACCTGCTGTCGAAATCGTGCCCTTTGCAATATGGTCCCAATCTTACAATTATATATTTACATCAAATTATATTCTTCTAAAGGTGGATAATGATAATTTACAAAACCAAAAATAATCAAACAGTAAAGTTTTATTTTGTATGGTACTGAATTGGGAAATATATCCAAAACTATATAAATAATTCGTTGAACTTAATAATCAATATGACAAATTTCTATGAAGTTTACGAATCCAGAAATGATGACAAATTTGTTTTAATATTGATTTAACGTTACAAATATTGAATATGTAATTAAAAATGTAATACTTTTTTCGGACTTAAAATGGTTATAACAAAGAAGTAGCAAAAGTAAAAAAATTAAAACCCCGAAGTATTTGTTTCCTTGCCTTATGAGAGTGTAACACCCAATGGAACGAATCAACTCGTAGATATGCATTAGAAATATTAGCTTGAAAATGTGTGTCTCAACCTGGACGCATTAAGTACGTCTTGTGTCACAGAACACTTGAATAAAGTGTCATATACCAAGGTCATAATTATCTGCGATAAAAAGGATGATTTATAAGAAGCTTGACTAAATGATTTTGATGAGAATATCACCAATTATCCCAAACAGAAATTCTTTCATTAGATATTTCTTCTAATATTCTTCTTCTACATAAATGACATTACTCTGGAAATATTTCACTCGATCCGAATTGTTGAATAAATGTGTTACATATAATGTTGCGACGCAAATATTATTAGATAAATTATCTCACTGGAATTTAATTATTGGTTAATAATGGGTTAGTAATCGAGTTTCAAAAATAATGAATGGTAATGCGCTGAGTTAACATTAATTACAGAAGTAATGTTACTAGGTAAATCCGATCTCTATATTATAATATTTACACATAAAACCGACAAAACGTATGTTTAAGCACATTATTCACGTTCAAAATAACATTGTACATTTCGGATCGGAAGAAAGTTTTGGGAACAAATCATAAATATATGTAACTGAAAAATAATATCCTACAGAAACAGTGAAAATAAGAAAACGCCTTTGTTCTTAAGATTCAGTGTTATTGATAAAGAAATGACAGATAACCTTCCAATCTGCAAGTGACTTTTGGTTTCTTTATTGTAAAACTTCATTTGGAAAGCTATGGAAAATTAAAAAGGTTTAAAGTTAATAGAAAAGAAAAAACATAAAAGTTACTCACAAATTGGACGGAACCGTTTCGGCATCTAGCCTTCCTCAGTCACTCAGAGATTCTATTTTTCATGAAGTTTTTGGGAAGTAATTTGACTAGTAGTGCCAACGGGTGGTGTCTTTGACTCAAACACGAATTGATTGCTATATAAAGCGACTTGCACTTGCGCTCTTACACCGAGTATTCGGGAGTAGAAGAGGGCTTGCAATGCAGGGAAAGGGAGAGCGAGTGGACAGCGAAGGGTACGGTCGAACTGTGTCGGTAATAGCAGACAGTGTGTCAGTGTGAAACTCAAGAGAGAACGATGAGAGTGAATAGTCATCTGCAGCAACGGTATACTACTGGAACGACACGAGTGCTCAAAGTTTTCTACGTACAGGAAATTTCGCATCAGACGTACTGCCTTTACAACGTTGGGAATCGTACGACACAAGCGGAGCCGTTGAAGAAGATTGTATGAAGTAGGTGACGCTTACGGAGTTTGGGTAGGGTATTGTACGAGCGAAAACAGACGTCAATCGCAACTTGTTAGCGCTACTAGGAATTTTGAAACAAATTTATACACGAAGTCTTGAGGTTTAAATCGTAGAACCACTGTGTTTGGAGGAAATAACAGGAGCTTAAATTCTATTCAGCTTTTATTAAAATAAAAATAATTGTTCTATATACCTATATCAAAAAATTTGAGAAATTATTTTTATAATTTCAAATTGATTATGTAACTGAAACTATTAGATTTCAGCATAAGGCATTTTGACAGAAATTAGCACATTCCATGTTAAGGCATTTTGACAGAATAGGTAAGTGACTTGCTGCTTTACGTAGGAACATTTGAAGAGTAATTTGTTGGTATAGTTTAATACACTATCAAATGAGAACTGTTTTTCAACAAAATACGAACCTATAAATGACAAAAATCATACACCATGAACAAAAAGACACATAAATGGCAGCGGATTTTTGTATGTCTAACAGGAAAAAAAGGTTATATAATTATTAAAACCATGATGTTGCAATTCATAAGTAAATTGAAATGAATGCTCGGAAAAAACATAAAACAAACTCGAAGTTTTTTACTTTAAATGTGTGATTTGACCAAGAAATACAGCACTCTTAAGTAAACGACAAGAAAACCCTTATTACACTATATCACAATTTTTTTATAAAATCCAACTCTTTTATTTTTGTTGGACTATGATATAAGCCATTTCACTCCAACTTTACTCTCCAAACTTTACACTCCAACCAGTATTCAAAACCATAAACGCAAGACACTAACCAGATAATTGGAGAATAAATCACGCCCATAGATCTTGAACAATATTATTTGTTTCCAATTGATAACTTTAGAGACACATATATTACCTACAGCGATAATTCACCATGCTTGAAAAATATCCAACAAACAATGCTAACTGCAGTTACCTTTGGAAGTCGTTTTCTAGAAGAACCCATTATTCTCTATTTACAATTTAGCACTTATTCTCTATTTACAATTTAGCACTCTATAAATCCAACGTAACTGGAAGTAAACATTAGCAAGCTGTTGTGAGGTTATGTCAGAAAATAGCTGAAATGTTTATTTTTTTGTTCTTGTTGTGCAAATATGTCAGAAAAGAATCTTATTCGTAAATGACTATTGACATTTCATAACTTACCTATAAAAACCAATAAAACCATACTTTTGAACTAATTTTTGCACTTTTTTGCAAGCTTTCTTCAATTTAGAATGATATAAGGTTCTGAATCGTTTCTCATGAACTAAGAGGGTGAATTCGAGAAGAGTATCTATTTTTTTGTGTTGGTGCACTTGGAGCTGCGCTGTACACTTTCTTCTGAAGCGATTTTTGCATAAACCAATAGTACAATGTACTGGATAAAGAAAATGGATTTTATGGGGAATAACGCTGATGAAAGATAGAGGAAATGGAGTCCCAGCGTACCTCAATGCTTGAAAAATTTATATTCATCTCTGTGATTGGCACAGTGATATTTTCAAAGGCTTCAAAATTCTCTAGCAGGCGCAATAGAGTTTTAAAATCGACTATTTCGGGAATGAGATTTTCCAGATTATTTCACAGATTTTGTCGAAAAACTCATTTTTCGGTGATATAAATAAATTTCTTGGTACTAGGAATGTCTAAAAGACAAAAGTCTAACAAAAATCTCTCGATTATGTGTGTCCAATAACGTTCGCAATTGAATTTTAACTTCAAGAAACGTCAAAAACCCTCAAAAAATTGTTTTTTTCTTTCAAAAATGCGATTTTATTGATTAATTGACGAATATTGCGAAGAGAATTTTTTTCGGCGCGTCTAAATCGATTTCTCGTGAATAAAAGAAACATAAAACTAACACAAATCTATCGCTTCCTAACGGTTGATCAACAATTTTCTAGGGTTGAGTATACCAGAAAACATTCATGGAAACCCCAGAATTTCACCATTTTCTAGGAGATATATTTGAAAAGGAACTTTCGTATAAGCTCGACGTTCTGGTCACATATTTTGGACATAGAAAGGGTGATTCAGGTCAACTTTCAGACATTTTTGTGAAAGGAGAGAAAAGTTACGCACGTTTCAAAATCACGATTTTCGCGAAATGACGTGAATTAGAAGTGTGATATAGGGACGCTATAAGGAGCAATCGACCGCCGCTTGGAAAATGTGGTAACTATACGAGTCCCCTGAAAATTTGACGCCAGTTGGGATACTTATGGACATACTGGGTCAATTCTGCAACAATTTTAAATTGATCTTTTTTCACTAAAAACACCCTTCGGGATATTAATATTTGGAACTTTATATTACGATTGAGACCGGTTTTGACTACACCACCAAACAATAGACAGAATGAGGTCAAATGGATCAAGGAACGCTGATATATTGTAATTTGAAAATAGAGAAAAAGTGAAATTTTTAAAGGATTTAAAAATTTTAAACATTCATAAATGGCGCCCCTGAGGTTCTAAAGAGATGTAACATTGGGAAATGACATTTTTCATCACCTGTTTTGCCGCTGCAAAGTTACAGCCAAATCCGTGACATGTCAACAGATTCACCAACAAATATATAAGATGGTTTAATGAAGTATAACTAACATTTTCGTCGGGCTCAAAGTCAATAATTCAACTTTTAAATGTCTTTTATTAGAGATTTGAAAGGAAAATAAATATTCAGAATATTATTTTACTCTATCTCGCTTCATCCATGTTAAAAGATATTCAAGCTTCTTGAAATAGTAAACAAATGCGTAAATGTAGCAGACAGAAATTATTTTACTGCGTCTATACCGATCTTTCAAGCGAAATATCGCTAATGCGGATTTAATGCATACTAATAGTACTTTACGTACAGAAAATTTATTCAAAATCGTTGGAGTCGTTTTTTAACAAACATTCAAAAGAATACTTTGACCTTCATGTGAAGTACCCTTTTCTTAAGCAAACAAAAAATCAGAGCACGTACATCGACAACAAGTAAAATCTATCGTTAATACGAAATGNTATATATATATATATATAAATGTGAATTAAATTGATTCGTCCATTTACTCAGAATCCGTTGTGAAGGGCGCAGGGTTTCGTATTTTGTTGTTCGGAGGACGGTCATAAAAATTCAGCGATAGGAAGAGTATCTGAGTACCATGCATTTATTTTTGGCTAGAAGGGGGAAAAAGGTAGAAAATTTGTTAACACATAATGGATGCCGTCATTAGATTTAAACTGGAATGCAACGGAAAATTACAAGAAGTATTTTGAAAGAGAGGTTAACGTGACAGATTTTGATTGTTGAAGTTCAGCTGCAAGAGGAACTCATATCGTGGGTGTGGAGAGAGGCAGCAGCCCTTTACAAATTAAAAGGATGACAATAGATAGCGACCCGGAGAGCGTGGGTGTGAGGGGGCTCGACCCTCAGATTTTGAGAATTGTCTAGAGACAGTTGACGTACACCACGAGGCAGCGAACGTTGGGCAGAACGGTTGGCAAAGGAGGCGCTGAAGACAAGGAAGTGGCAGTTAATGGTTCGAAAGTTTCCAAAATTTATTTTTCTATTATTCTTAAAAAGCGTTAGGTTAAAATTACGGAGAGGACGGTTGAAAAAGATAACGCCATTGACGAGCAGAAATTTCCTAGGAAGGAACGTTCTGAGTGGCTAGAAACAAACCTTGTCGCCCTAAACTCAACCAATCGCGATAACTCCACGTGGAGTGTAATTTGACATAATTGGCAAAAAATAGTCACATGGTTTTCAAAAATACATCACATGAGTTAGCTTCTGAAGGACAGGGTGTGGAACGAGGAGATAAAACTTGATGCAGAGACGCTTCGTAATTTTTCGAGTATTTTCGAGCAGGATTCGGTCCTTCGAGTATATTCGAGACTTTAATGAGATTTCGAGATTCGAGCACATTCGCTCAGATTCGACTGAAACATGCGGAATCATTCCGATATTCAATAGTTCCGATATAACTTCGAGATTTTCTTCATTATTCTTGACCTCTAGGTCTTGAAGTTTTAGACAAGTTATTCTTAATTGATTACTTAATCTTATTCCAAATTATGCGGAGTTTTCAAAGTTTAAACTTTAATAATCTATTGGAGAACTAGTCGGAGATCAAATGTTTTGTTTTGTAACAAGTGGCAATTGTAAACACTACTTAATCGCATCGCATCAAGTTGAATGAACACTCGCTTTAAGAGAACTGTATTATGACGGAGAACGTTGCAAATTCCGAGAAACTCCAGACAGGCGCGGCAACTTCCAAAGAAGACTAGTTTTGAACGCTAAATGGGCGACTGGCAAGTACGAGGAAGGATGCACCGCACGAGCCGATGCTAATCAATGGCATTCCAATATTCACCTACGGTTTTAGACTGATCTAATCATCAATGAAAAGGTAATCTGAGAATACTGGTTGCAATCAGTAATATATTTAAGTGGCGGCGAGAAGATCTAGTGCAACGAACCAGAATAATAATGGCCCATGCTCAGAACTTTTGTGATTGTATTCTTGATGAGGGCAGAAAAAAGAGTGAGCAATAATGATGACTTTTTAAATTTAATTAATTTTTATCCTGTAATTAATTGGTAATAATTAATACAAGAAATTCTCTTAAAAATTTCATGTCAATGTAATGTGTGATAACGTGTGATTTTTTGGAGGGGGTTTGTGCATGGTAGTGTTAATTAGAAATGTATCATGGATAATTAAGTCAATTTTATTTTTGTAATACGTGTTTTTCTTTAACAAGGAACCCTATGTGTTGTTTCCACTTAATTAAAAATAATACAAATCCACATGTTTTTATTGGCAGGAGAGCTAGTTAGGGTAATAATCAGGTGAGTATTAACCACTACTCCATTCACCCTTTATGTATATGAGAACATATACAATGCATATGAGAAAGAAAAATTTAAATGATATATCTATGGATCACGTTTTAGGTACCTTAATTTTGGTTCAACAGAAATAGACATCAAAATGTTTAATTTTGATGTCTCGTACTTGCTGTTCATTTTTAATTTTCTCGTACTTGCTGACAAATCGCATTGAAAGTGCTCAATCTAATACTTGGGAGTGATAAAATACGAGTATGTAGTTTTCTGAATCATTTATTATATGCAGGTAGGGAAAATGCATTTACACACCAAAGGAAGAGCCAATGCACTGTGTGTGAGACCCGCCAAAAAACTCAACCATACCCACTAAAAACCCTCAATAATTACCACATATCTAAATGTAAAAATGATAGGAAAGGACAGATAACAGTTGCCTAATATATTAGAAAAAAAATACGAAAATTTAAGGAAAGTTGACGTCAGTTTAAAGAAAAGAAAAACGAAAGAAGGATGTAAATTTAAACCCTCTCGAGAACCTGTGGGAGGAACCCTGTCCATTTTTTATTTTAAGTTAATACGTATAAATAAAGATCATATTCTGTGTCTCATTCCTGTAGGAATCTAAAAAGGCATATCAGAGACGGTTCATTTTGCCCCAGCATTTCGACCACTCTGATTGTGTCTCTGTCTGATGGTGCTATATTTGGGAAACTCCAATAGAAAGTATTCCACGGTAAGTATTGTGTTACAAGCTTTACAGTTGGAGGGAGGGGGTCAAAACTTAAGACTTGATGTTGGAGTTGAAAACATTTAAATGTTAAAATGTATGCTCTACACAAAAAAAATAGCTTTATGCTTTTATGAAGAATGATTGATTGAATTATATCATTTGTATTTTTTTTCCAACGTGCAGTCTTTCCCACCATTCCCAGTAGGTCTAGTCATGTAGGGTTAAAATCGTGTCCTGTAACACGATCAATCAGTTCACAATTTGTTTATACACAATCTTTGATCTTTGNTCGTGTCCTGTAACACGATCAATCAGTTCACAATTTGTTTATACACAATCTTTGATCTTTGTACTGTGCTGACATATCCACTGTTACTATAGACCATCCCTATCACCAACGCTTGTCAACCTTGTTTCAAAAGTGTTGTCGGTGACTGCATCGCAGTGTCAGCCACACTTGTCAACGTTGCACCCACGTCCCGAAACCATTGATCAGCTGTTCCGTTTTAATTTCCGTCATTTGTTACTCGGCTACGATCTGCCCATTTCTCACACTAATTTGATCGCGCTGCCAAGCACAGCACTTCTCTTGTTTCTACTTCCTCTTACCTCGCTTGTCTCTTCTTCTTCTCATCTGTTCTGAGTTATCTATGGAGTCACATATGGAGTAAATGCGTGTTATATATCAATATTATAATTACGAAATCATAAGAAAATTCTCAAAATGATAAATTAATGCATTTCTACTGATTTCTATATAGGTACATTTGAAACTCAAAACATAGTTATAAATAACTGTCGGAAGGGCAAGAAAATGAATGGAAAGAAAGTATTTGCAGGTGATGTATAAATGACATATAAAACACTTCTATTTCTTGTATTATCATGCCATCATATTACCTGTGCCTCAATAATTATCTTTCTTGTGTAAATGAACTAGTTTTGATAATAATTTGTCTAAATAATGACTTCCCTTCAATTTTTAATATTCTTCGCAATGTAATGTGTGCTTCATCACTCACACCACTAAGAACCCAGAGCACTCTTTTATTTAAATCATAGCATTGGTTCATTTAAGCGAGATTCTTAAAAGCTGCTTTATGCTCTTTTTCCAATGCTTTTCTTTATTTTCTAACCAAAGCACTCTTAAAGGAAGAAGGAACAATTTCCACTGTTGGAGCTCCATTCGAACTCGAGAGTCTCTAGCGGAATACAAAGTCAACAAGTCACGTCGCCCGTCAATCAAATGTTACTCAATAGTGTCGCTTAATGGGGATACAAATCGCTGACGTGCTTTCATGAACGTGGAATGAATCTGTTACTGTGCCAGTCGGGTACTGGCCAAATGAAAACCTTGCATGTTGGCTCTTTTATGTGGATGCACTATGGGTTTATAGAGAGCAAACGACTGTTTGAGTATGCAGGACAAATCAATAGTAAATTTTGATTGTTATAGTCATTCCTCTTATTCAAGATCCTAGGAGTTGTTTTTCTGGGGATAAATTCCTCATTCTTTTTTCAGACTGACACATCATTATACACATATGTAACATGTGTATGTTTCTAAATTTTATTAGTGTCGTATTTCACTGCTGAACTTCGGGACAGCTAGTGAATATGCTTCATTTTTAATCCCTTAAATTTACAAATGTTTATTTTCCACAAAATAATAAACAACATTTAATTGAGAAATAAAAATAAAACAATAAGTATTCATTCATTTGCATTGTTATTAAATACAAGAGTTATATTCAAGCAGAGTGCATTCAAATACGAGCATAATACTGTAAATGTGCTACAGTGCAGAAACCATTTTATAATGAACGCATTGAATGTCAAAAACAAAGGTGCATTGTTGTTCTTCGTTGCGCGAATAGCAGCAGTTCCTACTAGAGCCGTGGCTGAGTAGGACAAAAGTTCACATTAACGACAGGAAATGCTAAACTGAGAACAAATGATGGCAAAAAGCACTTTTCTCAATGTTTGTTTAGTCCGTTACGAGTGACTGAAGTCCCGGAAAGAGCGCGTTATGTCATTAGCTGTACACTGTGTTATCAGGCCAGATGCTCATTATGATATCTGCTCCATGTGAATGGTGATGGTCTTGTAAAAGATTTGCAAGTCTATGTCGTCAAAAGTAAAAATGCGAAGGGGAGAAAATAAATGAAAGAGAATTCGAAAAGCGGTACGACACGCACACATTATATTTAACAAATGAGATTGAGGACTTTTTCACATTACGATAAGGGAGTTTTCATTCCATTTTGTCACCAAAAGTTTATAAAATTGTTTGGTTGATGAAAAAACGTATGGTTTTATGAAAAATTGCCTCAAATTATTAGTCGATTGGGACCTCTATAGTCAACGATATTTATCTCTTATGATACATAACTACGGATACAATAATAACAAAAATTATATTTTCAGAATTTACTGCATTTAAAAAGATTTGTAAAATATAAAGGAAAAAATATGTGCAATACGATAATTCATTTAAATTAAATAAACACTGTATCAGTTTTGTTTTAGAATCAATGTATTGCAAATAATAACCTACAAAATATACAATTGAAATTGTCTCAAATATTAAGAACATGATATGGTATTCATATGTGAAGTCAAGACAAAGAATGTATGTAACCGTGTCGTTAAATAAATCGTGACATTTTAAATTTCCATTTAAAAAAGATTTATTTTTTACGGTGTATTTTCATAATATGCCATTTTCAATATTGTTGTCAAAATAATTATTTAATGACACAAAAATAAAAAATAAAAATGACTTATTATTCTGTATTTAGCATTTTTTGGCATGTGTGTTTACACAAACTTAGTAATAGTATTTTGTACCTTGAGATTTTTCCACGTTGTCACTGATTTTTCGTATTTGATAATGAAAGTTAGCATTGTACATAAATAAATAAATAAATTTATTGTCAAAAAACAGTACAAACTGCGTATGACCACGTGGAGGGAAAAAAACTAATTTTGTAAATTTTAATATGAACGAACAAATAAAATAGAATTAATAATAAATAAATATTTGATAATTTCCACTAATTTCATACATTTCCTGCTTCTATGTATACAAAAAAATACTATACTTCACCAAAATGAGATAAAAGTTCAGTTACGTTGGAATTAAAATACAAATGGTTATTATTGAAGATACTAATAAGATAAATATAGGTTCAGTAAAATAATTCATTTTTTTCTTCACAGTGGTCCTGAGGACCCGAGCTTATCAATTCGCAGTAGGTTGGTGGCAAAGACTGTCGTGAGCTTCCTTAGAAACCTAGGTTGGAATTAAAAGGAATTTCACCCTTCTAACTTTTCCCCTATTTTTTCATCTTATGTTAATTCCCGACCAGGGTAAAAATTAATCCCACCTTTCGTGATAGTCAATAATAATTGTTTCTACTAAGCATTATTTCAACAAATGTGCTAACAATGTTTCTCGTAATATATGTACATCATTATTGTAAGCTCTAGAAAAATCAATATCATAAAAATAATAAACTGAAATATGTTAGACGAATAAGTAATAGGTCAGTACATATAGAGTATGTTGTATATCAGAAGTAATGCAAATTGAGGTTTTTTAATGTCATCACCCCTTAATATGTCGACATTTACTTGACAATTTGATAAAATACTGTATTCAAATATGAAAAAACAAACTTCAAAAGTTCCCACCTCTCTACATTTTGTTTAATACGAACACTGCTTAAAACGAACGTAAATTGTGGGTTTTCTAAACGCGAAATACCAGAATAGAAATAATTATAATACTAATAATATTAATTATTATTATTATTATTATAAAACAAAATATATCTAGTAGACTAGTTCCTTTACAAATTTGCCAATTAGTCAATAAATTAAAAGTTAATGATACAATTTAAATATTTAAAAATTACCGTTTAAATTACAATCATGAAAATAACACTATTTATCATATTATAATGGTTGAAACATTCATGAGAATGAATAAAAACACGCACCATATGCAGTAAGGTTTTATCGTCAGAATACTGCAGTAGATCCCCTCTTCGATTAAGGTCGTTCTCTGGTTAGGACCGAAACTTTCACCGGTTACCCGTTTGGCCAGTTAATTATAAGTTCCCGTGAAAAATTGATTTTCGATCCAAAAAAACCTACAATTTAACCACACCATCACGAATGAAGAAGCAAGTGAGACGTCTTTGCAACTCATTTTATTGTAATGTACGTATATACATTCATAAACGAACACGAGAAAATCGGTTCATAGAAAAATTGACCCAGAAGCGAAAAGGGAATCAAACTGGCGAAGTTCCTTACATTCCCCTGTTCTATCCGCAACATCACAAACACATTGCACCCGTTTTACTTTTCAGGTCGCGTCACCCTGTTTTACTTTTCAAGATCTCTCCAATTAAGACTCATCAAACAATCGGTGTTTGTGTTACTATCTGCAAGCTATTTTCTACGCTGAAAGAAATAAGAAGATAAAAACTTCCGCGAGATAGACCGTTTAATCCGAAGACCGGTTGATCCGACGCCGGCTAAGAGAGCTTCTACTTTTATAGTAACAGTAATACCTAGGAATGAAGTTATCCAAGATGTCTGACCAATACTCACAAACACATATTTGTGAAAATTAAAACGTTTAGTTTGAAAAATTCTATATACGGTGCCTCAATTTGGACTACTCATAAAGTATAATAGAAAATAGTCACGCATATCGGAAATTTAAAACTTAACTACGAGCAAACGGATAAAAGAAAATTTTACTTATTTAACTTGTCAATTCTTAATTTATAACAATGGAGAGTTACAATTATTTTAATGAGTAAAACATCAATTTGACAACTTTTTTCCAAAAATACATAGATGGATAGGAATAACATTTTTATCATTTTACCGAGACAAAAAGGTTTTTTTGCGGTATAGTAGGTAGAAAAGTAAGATTTGATAATTGAGCAAAGCATTATCATCCCTTATTTAGTGTTTATTCATCCTTGCAACACCTGAAAAACCTATTATTGATAAAAATACAACATTGACTCTGATGAAAATGGTGACCGTTAGTTCCACTGCGATTCGAATAAACGATCGCAGTGGAACCAGTGGAACCTTGAAACTATGCGACTTCAGTAAGAACACTCACATCAAATGACTGGTGCTATTTTATCGGCACGAATATTTGCAATAGATAGTTGAAAAACTGCTGTTAGATTTCGAACTTTTATAGAATGAAATTAGTTTTACGCCAACGAAACGGCACTAACACCATCTATATGTTATAGAATACTTTTAAGCTATTTATGCGTGTATTTAAATTGATTTTTTTAACTTGGCAGAAAAGAACAAAATATTTATTATTACCTTAAAAGATCACATAACTATTACTTTTGATAATTGAAGCAGTGATATCAGGAGCATCAAGGGAAGTAATTGTGTCAAAAGAGTGAATGCGACGAAGCCTGGGAGAATATAGAGTTTGGATCTCCCGCAGCGCTAAAATTAAAGGGCTGTGATGTATTGCGCTCGTGAGCGCCGACCCCTCGAAATGAAAACAATGACGTTGCCCCTCTCTCGGAGTCTCTCCACCCACGCTTTCTCCTCTTCCCCCCCTCTCTCTCTCTCTCCCACCCTCACTGTTACCTCTATCATCCACTGTGCTCGGTAGCACCACCGTGCTCAACTCCCTGTCTGCAATCTGCGTCACTTATGAACACCCCTCGTAGATCCTCACCTCCAAACACTCGCCTCTCACTTTTCATCTCAACCCAACAGATTGTCCTTTCCTTTTTGTTTCCTTCACTTTTCATTCTTCCTTATTTTAGACATATATTTCTTCAGCTCTAAACAATTCACTATTTTAAAACTTGTGAAAATCACAAGTACTCCCTTCCCCTTTAAAGATCGTGGAAATCTACATTAAAATGCCAAACCCTCCATTAATCTTTATCATGTAATTTCTTAATTCCTCCTTTTAATTTTTTACACAGTACACAGTCGATGAGAATGGAGTTTGAACGTTGATTAATGTTCGAAATATTAATACAATAATCTTCCGAACTTCTTCGGGTTTTGTACTTCCGAATTAAGGGGGTGGCAGAGCCCTGGGAACAAGTCAGTTGTGAGGCCTTTGGGTGAAGTAAAGTTTGTACATACATATTAGTTAACTAGGTATGGGTTTATAAACCTTAATATAATACATAAAATAAATATTAATTGAGAAGTAGTTAATTACTCAAAATTTTATCAAAAACGTACTAAAATTAATGGAGAACGTATACCAAAATTTGTATATTCCGAGATTTTTAGAATTGTTGCAAATGATCTACATATTTCCTAAATTCATTGAGTATGCTATTATTTGTACATATTCTACTCATGTTTTTACAAAATTTGAAATAGTTATAGGTAAACAAAGATCTCGCTTTTGGCGCGAAGTCATGATGTGACATTAATAATTATGATATGATATAAACCTTAATTTTCCGTCGTGTCATTTCCTGTTAGGTGTTGTCTTCACGAAGAAATCAGTTTAGCTGTCAGTCAGAATTATTGAGGGTACACAGTCGAGGAGAATGGAATTTGATCGTTGATTAATGGAAGTGGGTACAGAAATTACACGAGATTTAAACGTAGGTTAAATCAACATTGAAATCTGTGGGGTAGTTCACATCGATAACAGTTATTCACCGTAATCCGTAAGGATGAATTGCGCCAATGTGAAATACTCTCTTACGGATAGGTGATACAGATACATACTGCGTTATGTATGAAGCAAAACCAGAAATTTTGGTGTTTATGAAAACCATTATCTACTTGTAAAGACGAGTTGTTCTCAGGTTCATATATGTTGGATATTCATCTCATATGGATATGTAATATATTTGTTTCTACCGAAGGGTTACGCCTTTTGAGTGTTTGTGTTTACTGATTCCTAGCTTCTACTGGATATTCGCCAACATGTGAGTGAAAGAGAACTTTATATTGTTACATGTTGTAGCAGCATGCTACACTTAGAACTGCTACACATTATCATGTTATACTCAGAATTGCTAGATATTATTATGCTACACTCAGAACTGTCACATATTATCACTCCATGTTATTTACTCACTTGCATAGATATTACATGTAAACACACGAAAGACATTCTGTGTTCATATCAAGACGCAAGACAAGTTCATATCGAACGCAAGACGAACGTTTGTTTACTCCAAAGAACAACAGATGTGTACGCGTTCCTAGATAAGAAAATGATGTTTGTTTAGAGTTCACTAGAATGTCAAAGCAAGACTAATTGACAAGAAATAAGAACACGGATGTTAGGAAGGTTCGAGAACGGCGACAAAGGATTCTCTCGACGAATCAGAAGGTTGCCAAGGTGAAGTAACTTTGTTGATCTCAACTAGAAATCATTCTTACTAGAGATCCCATGCAGAGCAGATCTATGTGAAAGCACTGACCGCTGCGTCAAACGTATCGACGAGCAGCTCACGAATAAACGAGACGAAATTCCCTCGCCATCCGAGCTCGGATGCAGTAAAACGACTAAGTACCAGATTGAACTCTGTGAAGTGAAACTACACAGATTTACTACAACTCCAATTTGTGAGTGCTGCAGGTTTACTGCAAAAAACATTGTACTTTCAGTAATTGCAGAGGATTCTATGTGCCCTGCTGTTGTTGGCACCATATTAGTTTTCCACGTTACATGTTTTATTTCCACGAACATTCAGTTTTCGCTCATATTTAATAAGAATAAAACTCGTCCTTTGCCCGTTTTATAACTTATTTATTTTGAAGGGGATTTCGCCATGAACAGCGTAGTTGAGACCTGTAAAGTAACGAAATAAATCACCCCCGTCAAAATAAATATAATGGTGACCCCGACGTGATTTGAACACGCAATCTCACTCAAAGTGATCAAAGATTTTTTAAACAAGGTCACAAATATAATGGTGACCCCTTAGTACGTGATTAATTTTGCTATTATTTTCTCACTAAACGTGTTACAGAATTTTGAAACCTGTGTCGTGTTTTGCGAAATTTTTTTTGCTTAGTTGGAATAAAATTCCTATTATAAAATTCTTCGCGCTCACAGAGTAGTTAGTTATTACAATTGTAGTATTACGTGTTAATTTAATTCCTATTTTTATGTGCGTTATATATGTGTATAATATTTCATTTTTCCTTGTTGACATTCATGGTCTATCATTCCACTACTGACTAGCAATCTTAAATTCCCTTAGGGCATGTTTTCTCAAAATTCTAATTAGATTTTTTTTTATTCAACCTTGAACATATTTTGATACTTTAAAATCTACAACTTTCAAATTTGGTACAAATGTTGTCCAGGGTTGGATTCTTTGGACCTATGGTACAATTTTAATTTACTTGCTTTTAAAGGAATTTTTTTGACAGAGATTCAGTCGCGAGACCGAAAGACTTGTAATTTATTCCAAAATGTATGAGTTTTTTTCGTACGGGTACATTTCTAATTTACATAGACTGTGAGAGTAAAGCAATTGTTTTGTGATGTCATGCGTGACTTGTTTGACAAGAAGTGCGGCGCTACATGTGAAACAGACGTTGCATTTCTCAATTGTTTAGTGATAATTTTATTTTGTGTATATTTATATTTCATTTATATTCTTCTTCATTCTTCAAATTTTATTTTCAATAAAAACAATCGTTTTAAACAGGTCCACCATATTTTTATTTTCACTATTTAAAATCTGTTGCACTGCCCTCATATCAGTAATTTGTGTTCGAGAACTAACGAGTATCGAATACTGCATGTGTTCGGCAATTACCCCTTTATGTACAAGACCAAAATATAATATATAATTTTTAATTTTGCCACTGAAAAGAAAATGTATTTAGACACACAGTGATTAGTCAAAATGTTGCTATTCCATGGATTTGATTAAACGATTGAACGAGATTTAAAATGCATATAGTCAAATGGCTGGAGTATTAGAGGATTTCATAAAGCGATTCTGAAACCTATTTGAGAGTAAAATTTCCATCTCTACAGTCCATCTAGTCTCTCAAAAATATAAGTAGTGCAACGATATCTACGCGTAAACAATGCTACGAGTGTCATCTACCGATTTTCATTCATGTCTATTTTCTCCACAAAAAATTGAACAAATATTGTTTGGAAGAAATTTGAAATAAAGAGTTATGAAAAGAGAGTTCAAGAGCTTTTTTAGCTGCGTGTAATTTTTCCCAGTTCACCTTTTCCCATATTTATTTCCATTATATTTTCTATTTCTCCTATTTTATTTGACTATTTATTCAATGTGTTAAATTTATTGAACAATATCTGAGAAATTTTATCTTTAATACCTCCTATACCATTCCTTATTTCTCTATCTTCTGCTCATTCTTTCATATAAATTGGGAAACAGTGAGCCTTTATAACACACAACTCCTGAAGCATCGCAATGCATTCTAACGTTGCCCTCTCTCAGCCGTACCTCGAAGTCAACCCTCCCTTTTCTCCGTGGAATATTTATTCTTGATGGCACACGCCCCAAGTAAGTGGAAGGGATTACACAGGAAAGGAACTGCTCCTCCTCCAGCGTTTCTCTTTCACCTCGTTGTGACTTCGTTTGTTTGCAAGGTATTGCCATTAAGGACTCTATGGGAAGGAACTTGATGCTCGGTCTTATAAAAGGGCAATGACTACTTCATACAAAGCCGTGGAGTTTGTTATAGAGGTATCTCGTCTACAAAGAATATAGGTGTTTCTGGAAAACAGGGATACCTATAATAATCAATGAATAAAGGTTTAATATTTTTTTAGTATTCCTTACATTTATTTGCATACATTGTACACATTTTATACATAGATAGAAAGAAAACGTAACAAGTACAGTGAAACATTCCTTAACGGATATTTCTCAAAAGAGGAGTTTTCTCTACAATTGATATGTTTTCATTTTCCGGTTCCACTCATAATGAATAAAATATGGAATTTCCGAACTTTCCAACAAGCGTATACCCTATAAAACGGACGCGGGCACTTTCTTTTGATTTCGAAATTCTCATCATAAAGGACAGAAAAGTGATTGTTTTGCTCTATTACTAGTAAAGTTTTCTCCAACAATTTTCTCTCGTATCATATAGGTATCTATTTCCACTATCGTTGAGACATCGTTCTGTTTACTTTCTTTTAAATTTCTTCTGTTTCGCCACTGACGGATCATTCTTTATCATTGGTATGGTATTGATGCTAAGGTAACCAAATATCATTGATGCTAAGTAACATTCGAAGCATACATGGAGGTAATAACCAATAAACAAGATAATAATCAAGGACATATAAGCAACTAGAAGAGGAAAATGATGTCGACTAACCTCCAATGAAGAGAGAGAAAGCATTGAAACTGATCAATCCTGTGTTTGAATATTTGGTGTCCAGAATATTAGGTGATAAATACTTAGTGGTTACTTGGGAAGTTGTATAAAAAAGAAAACAATAAAAATTTTAGAAGAAAATTACGTGATTTCTCTCCACATTATTAGTTCGAGTCGGGAAATTTCCTTTCTATCTTATTTATGTGGTGAACCTATAATATATAAACGTGAACTATTAAAATTTATTTGCTGAATTTTTTTCTGTAAATTATGCCGTATATAGCGATCATTCACATCGCTAACTTAATTTCATTTGTGTTCATTTCTTTGTAATTAGTTTCTCAAAAGCTGACCCTTCTCAACAGTGGACAAACTTTATTACCCCATGTGTGTCCATTATAGAGAAGTTTCGAAGCATATTTATTTGAAGCATCAATAAAAAGTATTATTCAATTATGAATTCTATATTAACAGATCATTAAAAAGAAATTGAGCTTAATAGCATTTAGTCAGTTTTTAATTAAATTTGTTTGCAATATTTTGCAGTAAACCATGTTATGATGCATAAAAATAAGAGAATTACACGAAAGACACGTTTTGTTCCAACCCCCTTCTGAAACAATCCAAAATACCCGAAGAGAAGAACACATATGTATAAAGCACTTTCCAATAAATATTTCTCCAGTGATACATAGTTCACTAACATCATACTACTTAAAAATAAATTTAAAGTTATCATAATTAAATAATCATATTTACATTAACTGCAAGCAGCACAAAAACTGTATTTTACTAAAATGTAATGCATCAGAGTTCTATTGTACACGCAAAAACATGCCATCTTATAGGTTTTATTTTCATTGTACGGGTTACATTTTGATAGCAATTGCTATTTTTAAATTGACTTTGCTCTTTTCACTATATAAAACTATCAAATTACATATCTATAATAAAAATTGTAAAAACACCATATGTTAAAATCAATTATTTCAAAGAAACGCACATCCACATCAACTTATTTTGTTACGCAATCCTCAGGGAGTATTGAGAGTGTTGAATTCAAGACCAGAAATAATTCATCATAACTCATTTTTGATTTTAATATTCTCACGAGCATGGTAATTCATGATTTCTAACAGATATTTCTCTAATCTTCATCATCCACTTTTACTCCATGAGACGTCCTCACAAACCTTCACACCACCATCGTCCCTCTCCTCGTTCCCCTGACTCTCCTCTCTCCATCATCCGTGTTTGCATTGTGCCCCATCTTCCCCTTTGGATCGTCTCGAGTCTCCAGATTTTCTCAACCAAGTTTCTCGTAAGTATGATAAAGTGAGAGAAAAATCTCAGAGCGAAGAAGACAATGGTTTTTCAGGAACAACTTAACGACGTCGCCATTCTCATACAACGAGAGTGGACGGAGCTTTGCAACGGAGCTCATAGCTGACGTCTCAACAGTCTGTCTGACGACGTCGGTGCGCGGTTAGAACGCGCTTCAATGAGCGAGACACCACCGGAAATGAATTCTCTAGATTTTCAATATTCTAAATTTCTCACAGAGGAAGGGAAAATTACATATTCACTTGTTGATATTCAAAATTACTGTGATGGTTAAAGCTGACTCCCCTGAAATTCTTATAGAATAAGGAAATAATTATGGAATGAGTAATTGTTAATTACATAAATTATAAAACATGTATTGAAAAACATTATTTTAAAAATAATTTAAATTATTAATAATAGGCAGTTAATTGTCATATTTTAATTTTATGTGCTGAAGTACTTCTCTCTGGTTGGAATTTTAGAAATTTGAAATATTTCTGGGATACAAGTACTTCAGAGTTATTTAAATTCATACAATTATAAAATTTTATTAGGTACAGTGCACTTAGCATTTTAAAATCCATAGTTTAAAATCCATACTAGATTGTTTACTCCAAATTAGTCATATAAATTTAGCAATACAACAATATACTTCTCAAAAATATTTCGGAATGACGAGACAGAGTTTGTTTATGGATAATGTGGTAATAATGGTGTAGGTACAAGGGATATCATTTTCAAGAAGCCGAAACGTGATCTTTCTCTCAACTAGCTCTTAATCCAGCAATTGTTTCATAATGGCGCGTCTCTCATTTTGGGGAGACGTGATGTAACAGAAGGGAGTAATATTTTATGCATACATCCAAGACGCCTGCTTCATTCCGCACTTTGTCTCAACTAATTAGAATAATCATACTCAAGTTCCAAAGGAAGGATCTTGAATGTTTATCTTCTTGGTTATGTGAGAAATAGAAAGACTGTCACTAACAAGAGACAAAGGCTGGGAAGAGAACACATAAAACAGAAGTCAAGTTTCGGAGGTACTCAAGTAGAACTTAAAGGAAAATGAAAATTAATCGTTTGCAATAATGTTGATTGTCACGGAATGAAATTGTTAAAAGGTCTCCAAAATTTAACCACTCAAACATTATGACCAACAGTGATCTTTAAAGTCTTACGTGAAATGAAAATGAGAAATATGTTATGTGGGTGTAAATTAGATTTTAGTAAATTAGAATTTTAAAACATCAATTAATAAGCGAAGTAATATTTCTTTTCCTATGAACATTTGCCTACATTTGTCTACAGAAGAGTATTTTTATGAAAAATAAAATTAAAAAAGGATGTTGATCTTCAATGATAACTTCATTAAATTAATGGAAAATTTAGTTCAACAATATTTGGCACCCCAATTGATAGTAGTACCTCCGAAGAAGTTTTTTAAATAGATATCAAATTCTCCAGGAAATGAGCAGAAATTATTTACAGTTTGAAACATTTATAGCAAATAATAGTTAGAAGATTTATTTATTTATCGTTTGACGAACGACACTTGCATGGAGATGATACATAAATTAAACAAATAATTTAAACAGATACATTTAGTATGGGATTACTACATTAATAATAATAAGAGCAAATTAACTCACAACAAAGTTAACAATAACAATGTAAACTGAAAAACAAACACAATTCTTAAATATTAATTAGACAATATTTTCCTATTTACTGATTGTCTTGATATTATACAATATAAACAGGGTATGCAGTTGCTAAATATTATAGACAATCAAAACTAGTTCACATATTATGCATCACTTTATTTACTCCAATGTTTCAACGCTGATCATCTCTTCTTTTGAATCTTGAGAAAAAAATCAGTGTGTAATATTAATACTGAATTTTAATCAACTTTTTAGATACACTGATGAAGACATTGATCAGTGTTGAAACGTTTGAGTAAATAAAGTGATGTGTTACATGTGAAATAGTTTTGATTTTCTATAATATTTAGCAACCGCATACCCTGTTAATATCTTAAATATTAATGTCTAAGTCATTCAGCCAGGAAATTGCAGCATCCTTCGCTTCGATTTTGGCCCCGGGTAAGATCTGGTGTTGCACTCACTGACAATGTGGTCAATTGTCTGGCGAGGGGCTCCACAGTCACACTGAGGTTTTGAGATCTTGCCCCATTTGTAGAGAAGGTCCTGGCAAACTCCATGTGAGGTACGGACCCGTTCAGGACTTTCCACTGTTGACGAGATTGTTTCTGTGTAGGGTCGATGGTCACCCAATTGGACATTGAGTTATTGGACTGTTCACTAATGTTAAACGCTTCATTTGCCACTAATTGACCTGCTAGGGCTAGTGGGGTTTTCTAGATCTCAGTTGCCTCATTGATAAATGTGGCATGTCCTTATGTACAGGCAATTCTGGGTTATTTTTTTTAGCTGGCGGACCAAGAAAGCTTTTCTGCGGAGGTGGGGTGGAGCGATGTTGTTAAGCACAGGTAACTAATCCAGGGGTGTACTCTTGATGCATCCACTGATAAGGAGCATCGTGTAGTTTAACTTGGCATCTGGTTTGTTTACATGGCTACTATTCGGCCATACAGACGAGCAGTATTCAGCAGCAAAGTAAACAGGTCCTAGGGCAGAACCTCGGAGTGCAAGTTATGCGGCATATGCTCCCCATTTTCTGCCGCTTAAATTGTGCAAGATGTTGTTGCGTGTGTTGACTTTGGCTGCTGTCGTTTGCAAGTGTTTATTGAAGGATAAAATACGGTCTAGTGTTATTCCAAGGTACTTTGGGAATTGACTGTGACAACGTATCTTATTATTGAAATATACTTTTGGAGTGAAATATAATTTTGTGACTTTCTTATTTAAATGAAAACACTTTTGTACAGACATTTTTATCACATCTTATTATTGTGCCAAGTGAGTCATCACAGAAATCCACACTCAACTTGTAAACTACTGATAATATAAAAGGGCCCATTTATTTTTCTAAGTCCCACGCTCTGACCAGTTTTGGATCTGTTAGGTTTACAACGGATCTCTCCTCTTGCTTTCACTTCGAGAGGGGAAGTTTCGTTCGACCAATCGTAGGTCTATTTGAAACGGCGCCTATATTTTGAAGACATCGAGCGGCGGGTAAATCGTAACGAGATAAAATGTTTAATTACACCGCTATTAAAGAAATATTTTGTATTTTTTTATTATACACATTTTGGACTTCTATAACAAAAATATTCTGTATATTCTTGACTTCAATAAACTTTACCATTCTCTATATTTAAACGACATCTCGAGATTCGTTGTCTCGCAAGGTNCGTTTGCGAAATACTGTGATAAAATATAGTTTTTAACAGAATTTTAATATAATTGCAAGATATCGTATGGAATTGGTATAATTCGAATCACAAATTACTTATAAATATTCCTATAATTTCTTATATTTATACAGCGAAGTAAAGAAATCAAATCTCATTGCCTACAAATGATGTATATTGTCGAAATTAATTTCACATAATTTGCGATTCTCTTAAGTTTTTTATATATGTGAAAAGGAACTAAATAAATATAGAAAACGATTGTCTCAAATATGAACTAATAACACAAAAGTTTAATTCTCGAGTTATAAATAATATATATTTTTGAGTAGGAAACGGGTCTAATATATATCCAAACTATATTTTCAATAAATATTTATTCATATAGCATCTAGATTTACAACAATATACATTTGGAGAACACTGTTTACTAAAGGAAAAGGTATATGCTCTATTAATTTATACTAACACTTTTCCTAGCAATAAAATAGCTATCGCATCGTCCAATTTTACTAAGCTCCATAAACTCAAATTCTCCCTCTACAGAGTAAACGAGGCCGTCTGATCAGATAAGGTATTTCAAACCTTTCTTCTTATAGTCGTAGATGAAAGAAATTATTTCAACCAGGAATACCTAGAATTTGCGCAGGTGATTTTAACTTTTGCTTTACTTGAACGCAAAGGCTACTTCATTTGAAGGTTAAAGTATACTTTTGAAAAATATTCAAAAACTGTTCCGACTATTTTATTTTTCTTAAATATACTGTATTCATAGTGTAAATAGTATATGTTTAATCCGCATTATCGGTAAAGTTTGGTATAGATGCAGTGAAATAATTTCCACTCACATGGCATACTTTTTCGTTTACCAATGGTGAGAATCCAAAGAGTGTGTTTGTAGATATGTCATTTTAATGTTATTTTTAAAGGAGAATAGAAGATAGTGTGCATCTCATGTTTCTCATTGTATTTGGAATCTTCCACCCACACGAACGTCCTTAGTCGCGAATTCACATCCAATGACGGTGTATCCAGTGACGGTGAAGAGAAAGAGAGAGAGGGAGAGGGAGAAAGAGAGAAGTAGGAACAAAGAAAGAAAACAAGAATCTGTTGTTGTATTTCACAATTTCATTTGAATAAATTAATGAAAGAGATTTCAGTTTTAGTTATATTTGTTGTAATCTAAAACACGTTTTTTGTAATATTAATCTCGGATCACGATTTTATATGCTGCACGATTACAACCAGTGTTATATTGTAGATCATTGTATTATTAGAAAATGTAATTTGTTAGTTCCTTGAGTGGTTTAACGTGATTTATAACACGAGAAATACAATTTTGTGTTATTAATTCATATTTTATACAAAAGTTTTCTATATTTATTTAATTTCCTTTGACATATATGAAAAAATAGAAGAATCACAAATTATGTGAAATTACGTTAGACAATACACGTGAAGAGAGAGGGATAGAAAGAAAGAGAGAGAGAAAAAGTAAAACAACGATAGAGAAAAGTGAGAGAAAGAAAGAGTGAAAGAAAGAAAGATAGAAAGAAGGAAAGAAAGAAAGAAATAGGAAGAAACATTAAGAAAGAACCTATGGTATTAATATGAATTAATACATTTCAATTTGATTGGAATAAATAAAATGGATTTGTCTTTTTTTATTTATTCATATCTGAAACGAGGTTTTCATATTATTTATCTCTGATTATTTTTTTAGGTTGCACGATTACTACCAAATTGTTATATCGTGGATAAATATGTTACTAGAAGAAGATGTAATTTATTTGTTCCTTAAGTAGTTTTATATTATTTATAACTCGAGAATTAAACTTTTGTGTTATTAGTTCATATTTGAGACAATCGTTTTCTATATTTATTTAGTTCCTTTTCACATATATAAAAAACTTAAGAGAATCGCAAATTATGTGAAATTAATTTCGACAATATACATCATTTGTAGGCAATGAGATTTGATTTCTTTACTTCGCTGTATAAATATAAGAAATTATAGGAATATTTATAAGTAATTTGTGATTCGAATTATACCAATTCCATACGATATCTTGCAATTATATTAAAATTCTGTTAAAAACTATATTTTATCACAGTATTTCGCAAACGTTTTTTATGGGAAGTATAATATCTTTTACATTGTCTATGAATACCTTGCGAGACAACGAATCTAGAGATGTCGTTTAAATATAGAGAATGGTAAAGTTTATTGAAGTCAAGAATATACAGAATATTTTTGTTATAGAAGTCCAAAATGTGTATAATAAAAAAATACAAAATATTTCTTTAATAGCGGTGTAATTAAACATTTTATCTCGTTACGATTTACCCGCCGCTCGATGTCTTCAAAATATAGGCGCCGTTTCAAATAGACCTACGATTGGTCGAACGAAACGTCCCCTCTCGAAGTGAAAGAAAGAGGAGAGATCCGTTGTAAACCTAACAGATCCAAAACTGGTCAGAGCGTGGGACTTAGAAAATAAATGGGCCCTTTTATATTATCAGTAGTTTACAAGTTGAGTGGCTCATCTTAATTGTTGGCTTTCGCTGGAAAATTTCCTCTGACACCATATGTTTATTCCACCCCCCAAAAAATAGAGGAAACCCATTACTTAATCTGGACGAGTCCAGGAATTTCATTAATATCACGCAATCCTCACGACATCGGTAAACAATCGATAGATGGTTGAGTCGTCACGTATGCTTTTGATTGCATCGATCGAACATGCAACCGCGCGTACAAAGGACAGAGCTAAAAACCAAGAGATCCTTTCATTCAGGGGTTCTTCGTTCTCCAACCTTGTCGGGGAACACATCTCGCTTCACT
This sequence comes from Laupala kohalensis, assembly GCA_002313205.1. Classification (NCBI taxonomy): domain Eukaryota; kingdom Metazoa; phylum Arthropoda; class Insecta; order Orthoptera; family Trigonidiidae; genus Laupala; species Laupala kohalensis. The sequence continues at coordinate 1,169,219 of NNCF01126214.1, forward strand.
TCACTACCATCGTGGGTCGGCATGCTAGCCGACATTTTCCGGTTTCAATCCTACTCCATGACGTAGCTGAAGACATTTTCATCCACGTGAACATCCTTATTCCATCCTTTGGATTTCGAATCTACACATAAATTCAACTCTTACATAAATTCAATTCACCATCATCTTGGCTGACTTTCCATAATCGTCTCATCACGACCAATCTTGGAAATCAGTATTATATCATTATTCTGCATTACTTTCATAGCATGTTTTATTAAATTTGTTTTTTCTTATTGGCAATTACTATTCATATTGCACCTCATCCTTTCTACATTCTTCACTGTCTCTACAGTCATCCAATGTTTGGGTAAAGCTAATAAATTTGTTTGCACAACTTTGTTTCCGTTTTGCTTGTGCTAACAGTGAGTCGCCAGTCAGTGTAGAAATTTCCGATATCCTTAATTTCGTGGGAGAGGAAGCTGTCGTCATCCTCCATTTGCTTGACTTGGACAGTTATGGCCAGATCATCAGCATAACCAAATTTCCGTCCTTTTATTTTCGGCATATTGGATATATACAGATTAAAAAACGCAGGTGCCAACACTGATCCTCGAGGAAGACTGTTGTTCAGATTCTTAATTTTGCTTGTTTTGTTGCCCTTTATTACCTGGAAGGTTCTGTCACATAGCATATTATTGACGAGGATCAACATTTTCTGGCACGGGATGATGCGGTGCAGTTTGTACAGTAGATCATCTTTCCATACTGTGTCGTATGCTGCAGTGAGGTTTATGAAGGCAACTGTTGTCTTGAGTCCTCGTTGGAAATCTGCTATGTGGCTAGTTACACTGATCCTCGCAGCTTCTGTTATGAAGAAAGGTAGCTTGTTCCACTGGTAGATGTTCCTCCAGTGTTTGTTCTATCCGATTTAAAATGAGCCTCTCCAGCAACTTGTAGCTTGTGCTTAGGGGTGAAATTGGACGATAATTTTCTGTATTGTCCCTTGGTTTACCAGGCTTTAGCAAGGATATTATCTTCGCTTTCTTGAATTCAGGTAGTACTTGGCCAGTCTGAAAAATATGTGAAAAGAACTAGCGTAGACATTCCCTCGTACGCTGGCAGCTGTGTATCAAAAATTCAGGGAGATTACCATCAAATCCAAGGGCCTTCCCTGATTTTATTTTACCAATGGCATTACTTAGTTCCTCTAGTGAGAATGACTACAGGAGTACTTGATATTGAAACGATGCGTGAGGCAATCTGGTCAGAGCTAATATCTGGCATTTTTCTCTCAGATGCGCTGGCATCTCCAAGTTTCCTTAAGAGGTTCCATGCCTTCTTGCTTGGTTTTGTAAAGTCTAAAGCCTCAGTTGTTTCGTCCCATTTCCTTCTACGAGTTGAATGAAGTTTGTGTAGGGACTCGTCAGTAATTTCGGCGTCGTTCTCCTGAAGGAATTTCTGATACAATCTTTCCGTCTCTTCATTCCATCCTGGGATGTACTCCTTGCGATAGCCTCGAGGGATATATCTTTTTGCGGGGATTGTTGTTATTTTTATAAATCTATTATAGTTATTCGACCGTGCAGGAATCCACTGCAGAGTTTGATCAGTGTTATCAATGTTAGCGAATTTTTATGTTTTCTTTTTACAGATTCCATCTGGTATGTGGGAATGAGCGAATAAGCGGGATACTCATTCCAATTTCAAGAAAAATCTGTCGGTGTTGACTGTGGGGAAAGCTATCCTTTACCTTCTTACGTATGGGGATAGGATGTGATTGGGAATTCCTGGTGATGAAGCTCAGGTCAGGGTTTGTTTCCGTATTGTCACGGCAGATTTAAAGATAGTTTTTGATGCGAAAGAAAAAAAGTAAGTGCAGATGTTTTTCTTCAACCCAGTTTGATAGCTTTTTCCCGTTTTCATCCATTATGCGATATTTCCAGTCAACGTGATGACTATCTAAAATCTGCAGCGTATATTGTGGGATGAGAATGAGAGTTAATGACATTCTGTGATCAAGTTGGGGGGGGCTTGTTTATGTTTACCACTGTCAGTTCCCCAATTGTTCTCACTACCTGTTGCAAATATTCAGATGAAAGTGTGACCAGGGATACATTTTCAATGTTACTCCTCAGATACGTTGCAGCTCCATAGAGGCGGTGATACACAGCTCCCAGGAGATCGTAGCATGTATCCTGCCTCTGCTTACTTACCTGGGCGCACCTGAGTTAGAAGATGCGCTCTTCATACATTTTCCAAAAACGCTTCATTGATTTGTGACAACGAACAATGTGTTCGAGGTTGTGAAGAGTTATTTAGACTCAGTTTAGTTGATCAATCTTTAACTGTTGTTAGCAATGGTGTCACATCTACTCAGAGTATATCCTATCAAGATATCTAGTATAATACCTCTGTGTTTTTGGACGGAACTTGTAATGTACTGAATAAAACAAAACAAGGTTCGGCTCACAACTGCCGGACTACCTTCACTACGACACGTCCACTAAGACATTTAAAATATAAACGAGTCTGAAATATTAAAGGTAAAAGAGAAATTGTGCATATTAACATTGTTGAAGAAGTGGAATTATAAAATAAAATAAATTAAAAATAATATATTAATTCCAATTTTATTAGTTTTTACACAGATATGTGTATAATGCAATGCGTTGCAAATGTTCCGAACTTTTTTGTTAAGTTATATGCATAATGTGTTTTAGTTCATTTAAATATGATGAAGAGAAAATCTAATGAGTATATCAACCAGTACAATTGCCAATGAGCTCTTTTAGATATTTAGCTATCAGTCAAGTGAATACGACAAAAGTCACTGGTGATAACATACGTTTATTTACGTAAAAAAATGATGCGAGTGAAGTCGCGGGAGTTCAACTACTCTCTTGATGCATATATTTCTTCCGTGTACCCTACACGTGGAGAAGATATGTGATAACTTTCGGTCAGTTTAAAATGGCGACGAGTCGGGAATCAAACACGGGACCGAAAGTTATTACTCTCTTGATGGTTTACCCAAAATTAACACACAAATTTCTTTTGGAAGGTACAAAACACCAAAATAAAATAGTATCGCATAGTAATAAATGACCGGAAAAAAAATCTTAAACAGCAAAAATCTTGATCAACGAGGATGCAGAAATAAGTCAACAAACCTTCATTTTCAATACTCTTTATGATTGCAATAGGGACAGTACGTGCAAACGCCTAGTTTTACAGCGAGGGGTAAAACATAAGTAATGACAACTATTTTTTCTTATAAACGGGGGGACAGCACGAATAATCTAAGATGTATGTTTCAATGTACGTGATATGTACTGTAACAAAACGAAATGTAAAATTTAAAAGGGCAAGCAAAACAAAAAATGAGCATGAGTTAAAGTAATGGTGTAATGACTCGCCCTCATTCACCTCCGGCTTGTCATATCTTCTCTCGGTTCGTGCCTGTATCAAAGGAAGGACACATACTGGGGTTCCTACTAGGAAAACGCGTTATAAATTATTAAATTAACTCAGTTATTTTAATGTTAACACACAACCCAAAATACTACACTTTTACATCCCCAAAAGACACACATGGATACTGAATTTAACACAGTTACTACCATCAAAACAAAACAAAAAAACCTTTAGTGAAAATTACATTATATTATATTGAGGATTTATTAACCCTTTCATATTACTGCCCATAGTTCTCAATAGGTAATCAAGTTCAATAGTTCACTGTTTGGGTTTTCATCATTTGTTAATAAGTCTCTATTCTTCTGGCCTATTGTCTACAGTTGGATACAACCAACTGTTACCCTCTACCTTGCAAGTTGACAGCGGATTCAGTCGATGTGATAAATGGAGAGCAGACTTCCAGGCGGCATTTCAGCAGGTCATCAATGGCGCGTGTAGTCGCTCAAGCAGGTGACGTCATCATTCTCGGAAAACCACCGGTTCGTTCCGCGAAATAGGAGTCCCAAGAGCTTCCGGGCGGCCCCGTGCGAAAAACCACAATCAAACAACCGCAGCGTATTCGGACCGAATGAAGAGATCAACTTGACGGAATGTTCAACAACGTTGTTGTTACAACTTAAAATTTTAGTGTTGGAACATCTTAGCGAACAATAGTAAAGTGCTTATAATTTAAAAGCACTAATAAAAATGCTCTACGATCAGAACGTGAGTCTCGACTTGAAAATAATCTGAGATGTGAGTTGCATCTGGAACGAAAAAACTTTCTAAAATCTGAGCTGTCTGAATATGAGCTCGAACGAAAATGTGAGAAGTGTCTCGAAGTACAATGTAAGATGGTCTTTTGAGCTTGAACGAAAAATGTGAGCTGAGATGATTGAGACGAGATTGAGTCGATTGAGACGAGATTGAGCCGAGATTGACTGCACGATTGAGACGAGATTCAGTCGATTGAAAGTTATTTTGATGTTGTAGTATCTTAAATGGGTCCTCTGCTACTATGTCACTTACCATTTCCACCCACGATCTAAAATTTTGAACAGTCATGTGACTGATTCTCCCAATGGAATAGAAATACCCACTCGCGACGTTTCTAATCAGTGGCTAGATTTGACTTGTTTCTGGACGCGTCGGACCAATCCATGAGCGGCGTTTTCGACGCTTCTGGTTCTCAACGAACTTTTGGCAACCGTCATCTTTGCGGCGATTTTCACTAGGCGGCATTCGCCCTCAAAGACGTAATATTTGTTTACGTTTCCCACCCTTTAAAATATCCATCCTTTTAACATCTGAAAACTGAACACTGGTCGCGGCGCACACCCTATAGAGTCCCACGATCGTTGTCTTTCTTTAAAACCATAAACCTATTGTGCTGCTGGGTTAGAGCATGCCTCGCCGCGCCCTGGTGCGACCTTCTCGTCCTTCTAAAGACACACGAATTCAGTTGTTCCCTTCTTACGAACTACGTGTTATTTTCCGTAAGATAAAATCTGTTTCTTCGGTTCTTACTTAGATTGTTTATTTGAATGAGTAATTTTATTCCAAACTGTCAAAAAGCTTTTATCCTATTCCTTTTGTCGTTTGCCGTCTGTGGTTGCGTCCACCGTTCGTTTTAAATATATTTTATATTGAAAACACTCTATTAACTTTATTTATCGTAAATTAATCAAATCTTACGGTACTTGCAAATGATACCGGAAAATGAAGTCTAAATGTAGGATTCTGTCAGGAAGAAGACAGAACACAGGCATGTTCTTACGAACATTATGCATGTTTGTAGGCACATGTCCATGTTCTATCGACCGCGAAGGTATGATTCAACATAGTTTGTTCTTATTGCTGAAACCTCAGCAGAGTGATGAGACATGTCTAGTATCGAGTCCATTTCTGCACCTCAGTTGAGCGATGTGGTACCCACTTTGAACAATCTTTCCGAATCTGTAGGTTCGTGTGTAAAGTGCTCTTGAAATTCTACTAGTCCAATGCCGGTTCACACTGAAACAAATCAATCTAATCCGTACATCTTAGTCTATGAACACTGGACGTCCTGCGCGAGGCAGATCGGCAGTTGATACTCTACTCTGTTAGAAGGTCTTCTACTGTCCGATAGGCATGGCACCCACACCTACTGCTTCTCGTAATTCTTTATGGCATTGCCATGCATTTCTGTCGCGGAGAACTAATGTACGAGCGTTCATCTACCTTTGTGACCTCCATTCTCGAACTCTGCCATCCGCCAACGGAATTTGAGAGCACGCTGAGACAAAAATCATTGCACACGAAAAGCATCTAATAGTACAATTCGAAAGCATAAGCCACTCTCTTTGAAACGTGCATCATGTATTTTTGTGTCCTTCTTTTGAGTAAATAAAATAGTCCATCTTTTGAGCAAATTCGGCCTTCATGTTGTGGCCTTCTTTAGGGCAATGTCAGTGTTTCACAGTACTAACTCGCTGTTGTACTTTGCGAGATCGAACTTGTCACGCCTCGGTTATATAGGTTTGGTTGGGGGTATTCATCCTGATTGCCCAAGATTGGCGGCTAATCAGCGCGGGTCGAAGCGGGACCGGATGGGGCATGTGTAGGGTCACTCTGCGTAAGATGGAGCGCTCAGGGGTTGTTAGTGACCAACTCCAAGCGCTGCTCAGGATCAAGCTATGATCAATATTAAGATTGTTCGGTGTTCTGGCAATCTCTATGACTTCTTTGATCCGTCTGGGCCACCACTCCTTAGTAATAATTCGAGTACTATCAAAATTAAAGTAATATCCTGCTTCGATCACATGGAGGGTCACATCTGATATGGTTGTCCTACCGTACTTAAAATGTCTAATGTGTTTCCTCACTCTCTCTTCCACAGTTAGTCCAGTTTTCCCTATATATTCGCGACCGCAACTACTAGGTATGGAATAACCAGCCGACCCCAGAGGGGGTAACTTGTCTTTAACTTTGACAAGTGATTTTCTCAACTTTTCGGGGGCGATGTAAACAGGTCGTATGTCATGTTTCTTGAGAATTTTCAGAGAACTCACAGTTTTCTACATCCTCCGTACGAACATTATGGATAGGATTAAGGGCATTGGATATGGCTTTGTTGTTTTAGCCATTGTTGCGGAAAGTATCACGCAAAAGTTTCAATTTCTGTTCTAAACTCTCTTTGACACATACTTTCCTCTCTCGCGTGACTAATGTTTTTAACACACCATGTTTGATGGTGGAGGATGGTGTGACTCAGCATTCAAGAAACGGTTGGTGTGAGTTGAATTGAGGTACACGCTATGTGCAAGGGAGCCATCATCCTTTCATTTTACGAGCACACATAATAAAGGTTACTAGCCATCGGATTCAATCTCCATAGTAAATTTGATGTTACTTTGGGCTTGGTTGATGTACTCCAAGAACCTGTCGAGCTTTTCACGTCCATGTAGCCAAATGACGAACGTGTCATCCACGTATCGTAACCAAACTCTGGGTTTTTAATAAAGCATTCTCGCTTACCTCATTTTCGAACGCTCCCATAGAGATGTTAGCAATAACAGGAGAAAGGGGTGAACCCATTGCCGCTCCTTCTATTTGGGAGTAAAATTTACCATCAAACTGAAAAAAAGTGGAGTCAAGGCAAAATTCAGTTAGTTTGGCCCACACCAACGGTAAGCCTAGCTGTCAGAGCTGCTGTTCTATGACGTTCAGTGTTTCATAGATCGGAACCTTCGTGAAGAGTGAAATAACATCGAAACTCACTGTGAGTTCCTCGTCACTTAGAGTTATCTCTCTCAGACCATCTACAAACTGCTCAGAATTTTTGATGGTTGACGGGTCAAGTTTAGCATTGAATCCACACTTTTTTATGGCCAATAAGATGAATATTTTTTTAAATACTACTTACTGTCGAATTCTGTATAGTCTGTAAGTATAGTGTTGTGTTTAGAGATCAGCAGTAACCAAACAGCAAGACTTACAGAAATCACAGTTCCACTTAGATTTTTCTTGTTTGAACCTGCGTTTGATGTAAAAATATTTTTTAATTATACTGTTTAATATTTTTTATCGCATAAAGAAAAGAAGGAGTTTTTTCTCGTTTTACAGGTGTCCGCAAAGTTTGAAGTTTTGTAGAAAAAAAACCGATTATTACCAAATTTTAATATGTAATAGATGTGTATGTTGACTTTACTTTTATTAAATTTCAGAATGTTTCCTTTTCCCGAAAGAAAACTGGTCGTCAATTTTACAAAAAAATGTATTTCTCGATCGTGTCTGGGTCTGATGTTGCGTACCTTGATGCATTGGAAGGTGTGGAGTATAATTTGAACGAATATGGCACTGAAATCATTCGAAAGAAATTGGTTTAATTTAATCAGCTCAATATTTATTTGTAAAAATATAAAAGCTCTGGCAGCCAGTTCTGTCTCCCGCAAAAGAGGTGACTTTCACTTTTACGATAGGGAGTTGATTCTGGAGTAGACCATTTTCCATCACCTATTCTCATGAGAGCTTTGAAGTGAAGATTCAAACTAATGAAGTAAATTGGGGGATACTTTTTACGTCCGTCGTAGCCGAAATCCCTCGTCCCATTGAATTTTAGGTAACGTTCTGAGCGCCAATATTAAGTTGAGTGAACAGCGCATGCTCTTTGTTAAGCTGCATTGCACAGGAACCAGTTCGATCCAAGTCCCATCTGTTCATATGGTAAGGGAGTTTTTATAAATTTCAAAACATGGGGTATAAGTCAGTTTGGCAATAAATTTATTTATTATTTATTTACTTATTTATACCATGTCTTATGGAAAGGTCCCAGTCATGGCGCGTGCTCTTTCATCTAACATTGAATGGAGTGGGAAAATTGGGTAGGAGAGATGTTGGGTTGCCGGGAGACTTATGGTAAGGAATCAACGTCTGCCTGGAAGACAAACACCAACTGAAAATCTTATGTAAATCGACCGACTAGGGTTTGAAACCATGCTCTACCTCTCAGCGATGTTGGTGGAGGTGAAGACACTACCACTAGACCACTTCTGTCTCTAATTGTAATGAAAATTTAGTAGAGGAATGACAGCAAAAGTAAAGAGTTTTCAAATTCTAAAAAGGGAAATAGAATCATATTAGAAGGGAAGAATGGAAGAGGTAATAATTATCGTGGAAGAAGAATGCACGAAGACAAGAAAAAGTTGTAACGCAAGGTGAAGTGAGAATTTGGAAGGTAAAAGGTATAACGTGGAGAGTGGTTCCGCCTCTGCCTTGGCACGACCTTCACGCAGTGAACCTCAGCTCGTTAGCTCCTGGCTGACCGGCGTTAATGGCGAAGCTCATCCCAACACTGCTTTGCCCAACCACCCAACCACCCATGCACGGCGTCGCGCCAGCCACCGATAATAAAATGATAAATGAGCGGCAATGAGATAGCAGAACGCACGACCTTCCGTTTGTAGAGTCGCAGACCACGCCAGCTACATTGCTGCAGCCCTCGGCCGCTTTTCTCACTACACTCGCTGACCCGTACACTGTCTTCGTTAGTGCAGTCAATTTCTTTTACAACGGTTAACTTCACTCCAACAACGTATCTTCGTGTTATATATAATGCCAAAAATACCTAGTATGTGTATTATTAATTCATTTATAAGTGTTAGAATATTTTTATTTTTGTTCAGAAAATTATTATTAAAACAGATCAAATACCATCAATGTGTTTTGACCTTAACACGCCACTGCGGTTTGCCAACTTCTTTTGTAACGATCCTTACGTATCACTTTCATATTTTATAAACCAATTGATCATATTTGAAAGATTTTCAGTGAATTTTTGCAATGAGAATATCTTCTCATTTGTTGTAAATTTTATTTTTTAAAAGACCATTCTTCATTTTTAGGAATCATAATGAAGTAAACAACTCGTAAGGCGAAATTGCATCAATATTGTGAGACTTGGCATATATAAGTGTTTACTAGTTGTGAGATCTATTTACCATTCCATTGGATAATGTTGGGATGTAATGAATATAGCAATCCACCATAAATATAAAATAAAATATTAAAAATAAATCTTAAAAATATTTATTACTGAGTGGGCAAAAAGGAGTAATAAAAATACACGCTCATGACCAATCGTAAATACGTATTCACATCATTGATACATTTGAAATACAATACGTGTAAAGTAAGGGCATCGAAATTGTTTGAATTAAAAAAAAAAATACTGAATTTAATAATGGTACTGTTTGACTAAATTTCTTTACCAGTCTATCCTCGATATTAAACCGCGCATTTATGGTTTAATGTTTATACCTTTTCAACTGAGTATTTGTTATTTTATCCCAACCATTGATTGTAACCGTTCGTAGGTCTTTTAAAGCATAAGTATGCGGGACATAAAATTTCGTTCGGAATTTAAGGAATAAGTTAAAAACATAAATGTGAATTTTTCAATAGGAGATCAATAACTGGTAGTGAATTGAAATTCCACATTTGATATAGTATAAAGCATATTTTATAATAAATATTATATAATGTTATCATTAAAAGAGAAACAGTTAAAAGATATTAATACACTTTTAAATGTGTATTTTCTTATTTTCAATACAGAGTGATTCTTCTTAAACGTTTTTAGGAACCTCCGTTGAGAATACCAACAGAGAGTTCACAGTCAAATTTTGCACATTTGAGGATGAATTATCTGAAGAAATAAATGCTCGTATTTTGGCCCGAAGGAGAAAAACTGCTCTCTCTCTCTCTTTTGAATACACTGAGCGATACTGAGAATGTTTCCTAAATAAAGATACTGAAATGCAGTTTTCACTATAATAATCCGTAACATAGGCATAATAAATTAGCATGTTTGACTAATGTCTGCAGGTATATCGACACTATAATGGAGTTTTTAATGGAGGTATGATTATAATTCAACGTCACTACAAAGGCAGAGAAAATACAAATTCTAAGTCAAAACATTTATTGAATTAGAATGAATTACTAACAGTCATCAGCATCGTGAATAAGCAAAGAAACTCAATGCCATAGAATATGTGACCTTGAAATACACTTCCAGTAATATTTTCCCATAGCTGTCAAAAATGACCTTTTTTTCATCAGAAATCAGAATCGCGTTCTCAAGAAAGTATGTGTGCTGAATCTAACTGATACAACCGCTAGTATTTGCACAGGGGGTGTGTAAACACTTCCTGTTTAATTTTTCGCACCCATTATAATACATACTAATAAATAAGTGCGAAGGTGTGTCTGTCTGTTTGCTACCTGATCACAACTAAACCACATTTAACCGATGGTGACATAATTTAGCAAGGAGATACTTATGATGTTCAGGAAGTAAACAGAATAATATTTTCAATGAGCGAAGAAAAAAAGAAAATGATTTTTTACCACAAATGTTGATGAAGTTGGGGAAAGATCCTCAGTGTTCGCTTACGCTGCCTAAACGTCCGCTGCAGCATACGTCTACAAAAATTATCTTAAATTTTTGAATGAGTTATTAAAATAGAAGTGTCAAAATTCTTCAATATAAGAGAGTGTTTTAAGGTGAAAAATCAATTATCAAATTAATGATTTCTTTGTTGGTGCAACCGCACTGCCGCCATTGTTTCTTGCCTCGGAAATGAATATTCCACCGGTGTGACTCCCGGAGAATGGGTTCGTTCTACCTGAGACGCTGAGATGAATAGAGACACTTGCGATGTTTTTTCAGTTGGACCACTAATGGTTAATGGAACGGGAGGGGGGGCGCTCACGAGATATGTGGAATTTAAAAATATTATACTGGATTACCAAGACTTTTTCATTCAATTTCACGTTTGTTAATTAATATCCATCATACGGTATACATTTTCATTCCAAACAAGCATTCAAACACACATATTAGAGGTCTGTCAGACGTCACTAAAGAAGCGATAACGACAACTAAAGAAGCGATATTTGACCATAACAGTTCGGGATAGGTAAGTAAAACTTCTCTATTACGAACACTCACCGAAACTTAATATTTGTTCACTAATGAGAAATGTGGAAAGTTAAGGTCAACGTAGATTAAAATGACGGGAAGTGAATAGGATGTCCTCATTGAGAAATGACCGCATTTGAGAAGTGTTCGTTAGAAAGTTTCACTTTAATGGTTTCTTGTTCGAGCATTACAGTAAGATATCATTTCTTTTACGATCGTGAAAAAGTACTGCAACACGGGTAAAGAATTTCAAAAACTGATTATTCCTGCTATATTTTTTTTAAGCTCCAAAGAGAGAGTTCAAAATACGTCTCGGTAGTGAGCATGGTATCTCACAACGTTTCCCCACCAAGTGAAGTGACCTTGGTGGTTTCCATTTTTATTATTTTGTTGGGATAAATGTTCACGCAATGTGAGCTAATAGATCCCAAAGCGTCCGTGCCCGGCGATGCATGGGAGTTGAAAAATTCGCACCCTGGCAACGGAGCTCTGTGCCTGTGGGACATCCGCTCTCGCACGAACAGAGAACTACATTTTTAATGACCATAACTCAGAAGTGAGCACTTTAGGTCCCATAAAATTTCGTTCCAATCTATACTTCGATACATCTCGTGTCTCGCTTCCCCCTCCCCCTCTTATTCTTTCTTTACTTCTTTCCAAACCATGGAATGTTCCATACCATAATGGTGTTGTTGATGATATAATTACTCGTAAATTTCAAGTTGTTACGGGATCGTGATAAAAATCAATTACCAGATTTCTTTATAAAAATTTACCTGGAACATACAAATAATCTGCACTTATATTTTCGAATCTATAATGCAGTTAACTACGACCATTTTTAGTGCACTTCTGATGCAATGGTTACAAATTTCCGATATCACAATTACTTCATATAATTCGTCTCTGGTAACATGAGTGACAGACATTTAAACTGAAAACTTGTTTGTTCTAGTACTCACTTTAATAAATTTGAATCCATCTCCCTCCTCACGTAAAGCAAGTTATATGACGTTCAATTTTAGGTTGGAGTCGAAGTTACATTAATCTTGTTTCAATTAAATCAATATCTTTTTATAGTAATATTTTCTTTGGAAATTTGAAATAATTGAAATAATTTGCTCAGAAACATTTTTTTTGACTTGAGTATACAATTTTTATAAAAAGAATTCAATACACTTGAAGAGAAAGAAATTATTTCTTCTTATTCTGTATTCGTGTGCACTATTCTGAGTTATACATCAGGTTATCAAACATTGAAGTAACATTCGATAACACATGGAAACGTAAATTTCTTCAAAGTGTAGTATAATAGAGCTGATAAATACTGATTACGAGAATTCATAAAGAAACGCGTTGGAAGAAAGAGAGCATTGCTATCGTGTGTGAGGCTGTTACCGTTCAGATGATGAGGCTAACGGAGTAGAGAGCTCAAGTCGTTTCCGCACTTGAGAAGCCTACACATGACGTAATGAGATGGACGTAACGACGCTAGCGCTATCGCGAACCGAAGTTTGTGAAACTGCCGCTAGTTGCGCCACTGATGTAACCTAATCGTGGATTGCATGCAGTCCATTCGTTCTTTAATGATTAAGAACTTAAATCATCAAGAGCTTCTTCATAAATTGTCTTCTATAGTTTGAAAAGTTTTAAAGATAAGGAAGCAAACAGAACAATATCATTCGCGTATTTTGAGAAAGCGTTTCGGCTTTTGCCTTCGTCAGTTACGTGGATAATGAATCAATTCTTTTGTCTTTGGTGTACGTGGACCGATAGTTAGATGCAAGGGAAAAAAAAATTAGGAGGGAGATTTGAATAGAGACGAATTTACTGTTGTATACTTAAACAGGAATGAGTAGACGCTCCCAAAGCCAATAGAAATGCTGTAGAAATGATAAATACTAATAATAATTATTATTACTAGTACCATTGGTTTTTACTCACGTTGTAACTTTCTTATAATTATGAGCTGTATAAATAAAATAATTAATTAGAGAACAAAGTAGACACCGAAAAATGGAAAAGGAAACTGTAACGTCCTAAGTATCGAGCAGATTCCACACTGCCGATTTTTTTCCCACGAAACGCTACACTTTTCATTCGATGACTTTCAGATAAATACTTTACAATACCTAATTGAAAATCCTTCTTAGGTATCGGGTAGTCCTCCGCTGCTACCACTAGCTTTGCATCCGAAAGCCAGAAAAACTATCAATACTGGGAATTGTATAAATTTAATATAACTAATAAACTGACATTAGTTATAACACGAATACAGTTTGGAATGTTTATAGCAAACACCCAAACATTATTGAATAACAAGATTTACACTCTTGCATTCTCATGTCCTCAAGTTCTGTCACTTAACCCTGAGCGTCAAGTTCTCACCACCGTGCTCAGCAACTCCTCAGTTCTCCTCTCCTCCCACACATTCAATTGTCCACCTACTCGTTAGCACTCGTCATTGTTGTTCGAAATTCCATCCGTAATTGTCCAATAAGAAAACACCCCCTACAACTATCTTCTTCTTTCACATTGTCAATCACAACAATGTCTCCCCAACAATATCACCTCATCTGGACAATCTTATGAAATATCCATTTCTTAACAAAGCAGGCTTCCAAAATTTCACTTCTATAATAAATTTCTTTCAACCTTCTCCTAAAGCGTCGCAAAACTTCGTGACGCTACAGAAACCATATAATAATAAAATATATAATAATAATAAACAACACCCACAATGAGAGACCAAAACAACGACAACATGGACACAGGAAGCTTGAGGATTAAAAGAGGAATTTTTCAAGGAGACTCTTTATCACATCTCCTTCTCTGCTGTGTCTTATTTCTCTGAGTTGGCGTTTACAACAAATGGAAAGTAGATACCGAATGAAAGGACAAAAAGAACGAGTGTTCCATTTACTGTACATGTATGAATTAAAGATATTTGTGAGTAATGAAGAATAACTTAGAAAACTACGTGTGGCAGGAAGATAAATATGAAATATAGCTTAGAAAAGTGCGTAAAAGTTTCTTTAGTCCGAGGGAATGTTGTTAAGAAAGACTATTAATGTTTCGAATGAAGATGAGATCAGAAGTTTACAACCAGGTATTTGCTATAAATATTTAGGAATTGACAAACGAGCGGATTTGACACGCTACCATGAAAGAGGAAGTGAGAAGAGAGTACATAAGACGAGTCCGAGAAGTGTTAAGGACTGAATTAACATCAAAGAATTAAAACAGGCTAGCAACACCTTGACTGTTCCAGGCGTAAGATACAGCATGGGAATATTGATTCGTCCGTGAACGGATGGACAGGAAAACCCGAAAACTCTTCACTATGCATAAAATGCATGATGATGCATCCTCGAGCGGATGTGGATCGATTGAACGTTCGAAGAAAAGATGGAGGAAGAGGTCTAACCCATCTCGAAAATACATTCAAGATCACGGCCATGGGACTGCGAATGTACATGAAAGGAAAATCACATTCCAACTACATGAAAATCGCCGAAAAATGTGATGAAAACAAGGCACTCAGTAAATCGTTATGTAATTTTTTTGAGGGGCTCTAGGGCTCATCAACGGCAGGGTCATTAGAGCCCTTCCTTATGTAGACTAGGAGAAACATATCAAGAAAAAATATTCGGCAATGAAAACTCACAGGACTGAAAATCTGCTACAACACAAGCCAAGGATCAGTGCAATCAACAACTCAAACACACATGGCAAAAAAGGAATCTTCATGGCCAATTTTACCAAAAGGATTACAGCTGAAGGTATTAATGAACGAACTTCATTTTCATGGCCAGGAAATGGTAACCTGAAAGAAGAAACGGAAGCTCTGGTTACAGCTATTCAGAACTAAGCAATAAGGACTAGGAACTACGAAAAAATGATATTACATCAGGACACAGATCGCCCATGCCGACTATGTAGAGAGAAACAAGAAACTATCGACCATCTAGTTTCACGATGTCTCATTTTGGCAAAGAATGAGTATTTGGTAAGGTATAACAGAGTTTGTTCATCTATACATTGGCATATATGTATAGTTTTCGGGTGCTCTGTGAAAGAAAACTGGTATAAACACGAACCTAATTCTGTGAACTCCAATGAGAAAGCTACAATCCTCTGGGACCAACCAATAAATACTGACAGGACTGACATTGTCCTGGAGGATAAGGAGAGTAAGGAATGTTATTGATGTTTCTGTTACCAACGACATGAATGTTGTGAACAAAAAGGTAGAAAACTGCTTAAATATAAAGATCTGGCCATTTAATTGAAGACAAAAATTTGCCCTGTTATTATCGGAGCCACGAGAACAGTGAACAAATATATAGAAGACAATCTTCAGCAAATTCCTGGAAAGACATAACTATCTGAGGTCCGAAAAATAGCCATTCTTGGTACGGCTCATATTATTCGGAAAGTGTGCACCTAAAAATTTCTCAAAGTGTCGCAGCCTAAGGGAAATGTAACTTCCTTGGACGCGTTCCGAGATACTTACCAGCTGTGCTGAGAAATAAGTCCTTTGACAGCAACAACAACAATAATAATAAGTAAATAGAATAAATACAACAGGATACACATGGCTCAGATTAGACATAGGAAAATTTCTAAAGCAGTAAAGTGAGTTAACATATTCATGAGCACTCCACCTTGATATGGAAACCTGAATATATATTATATTATTTTGGGTGAAGACTAAACCCTACTGAAATCGATTCTGAAGGTGTATTTTTATGGAAAAAGTGTGCACATTTTTATTATAGAAAATATGAAAATTTCTGTATAAATAATGGTGTAATTTCACTTAAAATTCTATAGCATAGTCAAGGGAAAACGAGAAGATATTTTCTGAAAATATAAATGTTTAAAAAATGTGATTTGACCTCATATCTGATATTTGTTTCGAGAAAGACGGAGAAATAAAGCAGGGAGTAAAGCAAAAAAAAAAATACATGAAAATTTCCTGCGAAGAAAAATCTTATTCAAACGGTAGGTTTTCCGTGGTTCACATTGCAACAAATGACGATATTGTATTTTCATGGTTTATAGTTTTGTCATTTTTTGTTTTAAAACCCCTTTAAATAAAAAAAACAGATTATTGTAGTCAATAATTTATTTTGCAAATAAATAACATTGTGTCTTTTGTTAAAACGTGGGTAGAAAAGGTGATTTCAATTGTATAATGTTTATCACAGAACTCTGGTAGATTCCCAGAAAGTGGAATAAAAACTCTCTTGAAAATAGTTTAAAATCTGAAAGGAATATTAAAAAGAAATATTCATGTTTAATAGAAGCACTAGTAAAATATATGTACTTTTAGTAGAAAGACGTTGGGTGTTATAAATCATTACATTAGGATATTTGACAACATATCAAGGAAAGTTTTCTAATACTTAAGTAATGTGATCTGCATATTTATCATCTGAGATGGCAACAGTAAAAGCACGCCCAAAGCTCATGGGTAAATACGAACACGATATTTTCATAAAATGAAATCCTTTGGGAAAATATTTCAAAGACATTCTCGAGGCAAGTTGAAAAGATACTTCAACCCAGTACAAACTGGAATTCCTCGTGAGAGACTGTCTGCCTTGGCTCTATATTCCCTCCCCTTTAAAGAACCCTGCCTCGAAAGCGTGCTAGTCTTATCATACGAGCAAAAAACTTTGCATGGAGACTTCAGGAGTAGCCAGGCAGACGTTTTGATTGATTAGAGACAAGTCTCATCGTATCATGGCATATACATCACTTACACTAGACGCTCTGGCAGAAGCACCAAAGCTTTTTTCTTTTCCTTTTTGCGTTTAAGAAGAAAAAAAGAAACGCTTGTAAAATCACCATCCTGGTGATGCAAACATTGTGGGTCATGGTGATACGGTGAACCCGTGCCGATGAAAGTGATCAGAAATGAAACAAATCGGACACTATTATTGAAAAACAAATAAAACTTCATATTACTTGTATACATCCCTAAGTCTAATGGAAGAGATAATTACTTGTGCTTCTCCAATATCCTATTTTTAAACCAGTTTTTGTCGATGGAAATTACTGAGTTGAAGATGAAATATTTTTCCCATTGCGAGATGAAACACCTGACAGATATGATTCAAATATTCTTCACGTATTGGAGAATCTTGTCAATAATTCGAAAATAGACTTAAATATTATATTAGTAAAAAGTGAGAGCGATATATTTTGTTTTCGTCCGTACACTTTTCTGTTTTTTTCTGCTTTTCTTGTACTTTCACTGACTGTTAAAGATATAGGTTAAAGTATGTGGCTATTAAAGTAGTAAAGAATTTCTCTTTGATTTCAAGTAAGAATAGAATGTTACAACTTCTATTATGTTCTAATGTAAAGTTCATCAAACTAAGTGTTATGAAAATATTTTTAATATTAGACGATGATTTGCCTCAAACTTGAATTGCAATAATAAAAATATTCTACTGTAAAATTTAAAAACTTTTTTTTTACAGACACTATTTTTAATTACACATGTTCTGCAACGTTTCAACACCCACCATGGGCGTTAATCAGGCAACTACTGATATTCGTTTGAATGTAGCAACTTGTTACATTGACAAAACGTGGAAATTTCATTAATGTTTCAAAATTTACAAATGGTAACTATTACTCACCTCCTTCATACATTAATGTGAAGTAAAATATAACACTACATACATAAGAATGTATTAATAATAATGAGTAAAGTATTAACTTTCATACAAAAGTTAATTTTCTTTTTATTCTTATTATTACTATAGATTCTTTCTTGTAAACATTAATCCACCACATAGGTGGTAATGGAGTTGGGTTTTATCGATACAGGTAGGAAATTCATCCTGACCTGTATGATGAGTTATTAATTAATTCAAAACTTTGCGGACAATGTGACAATTCAGCAAGAAGATAGTTTTTTGTGCGTTCATAATATTTTCCTTAATTCCTAAATCATCGAAAATTATTATTAATGATATTATTATTATTCGTCTTACTCTTCTTATACTAGCAATATTTGTAAGTTTAAATCGGTTATCTCGTAATATATAGTGGGATTTGGCTGAGAAATGATATATACAAGTTTTTTAATATCAGGAATGGAATGCCATAAGAGTCAATCTTGTAAAAATTCGTTTCGCAAAGTTTTGTGTCACCGTTCTCAATTTGCACTTGGGGTTTTGACAATCTTTCTACGAACACTCTATTGTCCCGGTTTCCATTCTATCGTCATTTGCAAGGAAATATTTTCATCAACACCATATATAGCAGCTTCCGGGGTTGGGGTGGAGGTCGGTGAAGTCTTCAAACAATTCTCAATGTCATGGGTGGGCGGCAGTCATCCATTTCGAAGCGTTCGGCCGGTGCTTCAAGCAAAAGTCACCATCTCGACCTTCGAAAATCTCTATGTTTAGATCTGTGAGTAGGCCCATCAGGTCATAAATTATCCTACTGCTTGCTGACAGCGAGGAGTGAGACGTTGTCACTCGGAAGAACGGCTAGCTTCGCAATTCCTGCGCGAATTATTACTGTTTTATCTGTGCTTGGGAGTTTATTATTTGTTTGTTGTGTCACTCTGCTTTTAATTTTTCATCTGTGCAGGGGACACTGGATTATAAAATTAAATTAAAATATCCTAATTAAATTAGTAGAAATAAGGATTCATTCATCAAAAATTTACTTGAAAATATTATTATATTGACTAAATGCGAGTGTTACGCAGACCCCTATTGTAATAATACTAAAAGTTAAAAGAGCACATATCTAACAATTATTGATTTTATTATATTTTAACATACAATTCATTAAATTAACAAATTAAATTAATCCGTAAAGAAAGGTATGATGTCTATAAATATATTTACTAAAATTTTACTTAAAATTATTATTATAATGAATAAATCCGAGCGTAGCTCGTTCATCTGATATTTATTATTATTATTATTATTATTATTATTATTATTATTATTATTATTATTATTATTATTATTATTATTATTATGTCATCCACTTCTACACACCACAACAATCCAAACTGTTTCCCTGACGACGAAGTTTTCCTACCACTCACATGGCGCGCTCCCGCTGGTAGTACGTACACGAGATGGCGGCAAGACATCAAAGGATGTGCGCGTTCGCTCGGTAAAAGCTTCAACGGAGAACATTAATACGATTTGCCGCAGGTCGGTAGGGCATCGTAGGGAAAAGGGAGTTAGTATGGGAAGCAATGCCCTCAGCGGTCTTCAACCACTTACTGTCTCTTTTATTTGTAAAGAGCGCGAATGCCTCTCTCACAAAGATGAGGACAGGTAGCAGTGATAGCCTCCTTGTTTTAGGATTTCCACCCTTAAAAAAGTATTCGTTTCCATTGCGTTCAAATGCAGTGAAAAAGATTGCTCAAGTCAGCAGGAAAAGCAAATTGCAACTTGAAGCACAAATACTGCATAGATTTAACAAAATCTGAGGGGAGTTTGTAGTATGCAAATGAGGAAGCCTTATAGTTGGTTGAGAAACGTTATTAGATGCATACTAAATTCCCAAACATATTTGTGGTTTCGTAACCCGTATTGTTTATTTTATGTTTGTAGAATATTATAATATTACACGGCGTTATTTATCTTGTAAGATGAAGTGTTTAAGTGAAATTCAAATTTAATTATATTCAGTGTTTTGGCGTATTACTGTTATATTCCGATTTTAATGTTGAAATCAGTTCGTTTTAGTTCATCCAGTGACATTTTCCATGTAGGATTTCTTCATACTATGCAATTTGAATTCAAGAACATTTATGATTAAATAATACAATATTATTATATGCAATTAATACACATAAATTAGGTTGATAAACTATATTCTTTGAAGTGCATTACCAATATTTTAAACGTTAATGTCCCAAATTTACCTGTATTAGAAATAAAACTTTCATAAGCTACTCTCCGCAGTAACTTATTTTTTGATATTATTGCAGCTTAGAATGAGGCCAAATAATTCAATTCAATTCAAAAGGGCTATATTTTAACAACAAAAAATATACACAATATATAGTGCGGCTTAACACCCGTGCGCCTTACAGAGACCCTAAAATGTACCGTGGGCTGTGCATACTATACACTGGTATTTACTCTCAATGATCTGAAACAGTAACTAAAATTAGAGATATTAAAATATTTCGATTATTCGGTAGGTAAATGATATCAGTAGCGGAAAAAGAAATTAATAAGTGTTAATAAGTTATAATTAAAAATTTTTTTACAATCATTTTAATATAATTTTAATTTTTAATCTCAGCTATTGTTATATAACTTAAGTTACTGTTTCGTTCATTGAACACTGTTGGGAACCACGGAAAACCAACGGTTAGGGCAAGAGCGCTAAGCATAAAAAGAATCTGGTTGATAACTGGAAACCTGTAACAGAACAAAAAAATTCGGCGCAGAATCAAATAAATACATAGAAAGTATACTTACTTATCTGCAGAACAAATAAAATATGCATACATTCCAACATACCCAAATAAATCTTGTTTACATATTTACCTATACATACGTACATGTACTCATATTCGCACATGTACACATTTTTAAATCAATGAAAACAGGCTAAGATACAATACTAATACTACTACTACTATCACTTATAATAATAATAATAACAATAATAATTTAAATATTTGAATTAAGTATGTTCATTCAGGTCGATCTTCTTCATCAGTTCCGCCTCCCTCTTTTTTCGAACCATGCTCAGAAACTTGCCAAGGAGTAAAGTAATGGAGATTCTATTATCTCGCATTATTTCAAAAGCTAGAGTGAAATTTCTTGGTTTACGATTGTATCCTCCCTCAAGAAGCCACTTTTTTCAACCTATTTCAGTGTTAACGCAATTTAGCCGAATGTGGACCCAATCTTCTTGTTCCGCGCATAAAGGGCATTGCGAATCTCCATTCCCCCTCAATTTCCTTAATTTCCATCCCCCAAGTCGAAACCAAGAGTAACCCGCTTACTATCTTGTTTAATTTGTCTATGTACGGTTTTCGCCACCAGTCTCCTGCCGCAATATTCTGCACGATTAGTGACCTCTTTTCCTGTCTCTCAGCCGTTATGTTTTGTTTCCATATGTCTTCAAGTCTCTAAATAATTAATTCATAATCAGATCTCGCCGGAGCTGTCTGCCACAAGTGTCCTAGACCGGCAGTTTGGATTATAGTTCTAATTTTTTGACCCCACCCATCGTTACACGTTAACTCGTAGCAATCGTATATATTGTTGTTCCTTTCCCCGTTTCTTATTGAAACCCAATATTTAATGGCCCTCATCTTAATTTTTACTTCTAACGGTAAAACTCCGAATTCCCAAAGAGTATCACGGTTGGCTGTACTCGGAGGTACTCCAAGAGTATTTTTCAAGAATTTATTTTGAAGCGAATTAAGTGATGCGCCAAATAAAGTAAATAAAAATGTATATACTTTGTCAGTTTTCATAAATCTGTCTTGAACCTTATTTCTAAAGGGTAATTTTTTGTCAACATAACATTTTTTTCTCTCGTACTTAATGTATTGCTTAATATTAGAGACCAACAGAAATATAATTTTCTAGACTGTGGACTTATTGTATATCTCAACTATGCACTATTTCTTTTATAATTTGCACAAAAGTTCAAGTCGAATCATCAGATCTTAAACGTTCTCCCAGAGAACTATCAAGTGAGAGCCTTGGCAGACAATAGACGATATAAATAACATGTTTAGTTCGTGAGGATACACCGATTCATTAACATAACGCGGATTATGAAATGACATTATGGAACTAGTTTTGCCTCTGAAATACATTACATGAATGATCGGGAAAACAAATGTTGTTTGTGCGAAATTCGCTCTGGTTCTGCTATCATAATATCAAAATATATAAACTTATTGTGATTATGTATTAGATGTGGATTAAGTAACTACCATTAAATTTACACTTCATGATAAATGATATTATTTAATTAAAAATATTATTTGTTTTTTAATATAGTACATCTGATTTTCAATCCTAATTAATCAAAATACAGGAATAACAGTTTTCATGATGTTACACAGTATGTTGCAATATTTTGTGGACAGGTGGGTGCGGTAGCAATTAAATGTTATCACAGGCAAGTGTAAAACGGATGAAGAAACAATAACAGGAAATTGCGAACAGTGAAATCCATTTTGTGCTGTTGAATGTATGAAGTCTATTCACAAACGTAAAAGTTACTTCGAAAGGGGATTCGAAGTGAGCAAAAGTTGCTATCCCCTCACATATTATAATAATGAAAGGATTAACTCTGTCTCTCTTATTTGAAATGTAGAGAATATATAAGTATGCGTTTTTTAAATGTATTTGTATCAGAGAAAAAGTATAAGATTCAGTTTGTACTATATTATTTTTCTCATTATTGTATTACCTAATAGAATTATTATCTCTAATTAAAATATTCCTACGTCGTTGTAATTATATGTGTCAGCAGTGATGAAAAAATTCAGATAATTACAAGAGAATTCTCACTTATAGCGAACATTTATTTTGTCACAATTTTATTTGTACTTTAAAAAATGAATTAATAATAAATGCATTCATGTATTCTTCTGAAGACAACGTTATTGTCTTATTTAAACCTTTTAATAAGTAAATTTGATATATTAATATATTATCGTTTCTGCAATACAAAATAGAATTTGGATTTGAAATGTAGAATGTTGAATTTTAGCAAGTCATTACGACTGTAGTTCTACATGTAGGAATAAAAGCAATATTCCTACATATTATAAAAATAGGCAATTACCGATGACGTGAATGTTTTTTCTTCTTTCAAATTTTCCTCCCCCCAGTTTTTAATCCCTGGACGACTCATGAAAAGCTCTCTTCCATTAATTACTAATCTCACTATTTACCAGTATAAACGTTATTGGGGGAACGATGAACGATCAATAAAATATTACACGTGGCATTTTATTTTAAAATGTTTAGTCAACAGTTATTAAAACCGAAATATCGATATGCAATCGAATGATTCATGTGCGCTATTCAACTCTCATGCTGTAAATGTAATTACTTGCTCCTGGCGTTAGCTGCGGTTGTGAATGAGCTCTCTCTATTTTTCAGTATAATCTTTCTTATTATTACATTATTTACATTATTTTACAATTCGTTGTTCTTGATTCTTTCGTATTTACTTACATTTTAACACAATATACGGTAGTTATTGTCGAATTAATTAATCTCCAGTGGTCGCCCTAAATAATTATTTCAATCATTTTTGTCGTCGGTTTGTTTGTATCTTTAATTTTTTTATTATCTCATTTGTAATTTCCGTAGTAACAAATATATTATTATACTAACATCCTTCATTCTGTGTTAGTTGTCATTTTTCGTGTATTCTGATTTGCTTTTGTCGTTAAGTTGCTAACTATCTCACAACAATGGACACTATCGCGTTCCTCAACTCATTCAAAGCTGATCTTCAGAAGGCGTACAATGACATGGTACAGTATATTGACACACGAATCAGTCCGCTGCAAGAGGTCAATAAGAAAACGATCGGCGGTTGGACTACAGTTAGAAATTCTCGATGTCCTTCCAACTGCTATCACTCGGTTAGACCAACGACACATGCACCACCCCAACTCTTCACTCAGAATAGGTTTAGTGTATTAGATGACATGTCCCTGTTTCCTCCCTTATCTACTCGTTTCATTCCCTCCCGTCCAGTACCCAGACCTGTTCACACACCACGCACAGGTAACCACAGCCGCCAAAAATCACGTAAAGTAGTGCTATCCAGAGATGAAACCAACACTTCCACGCAGAAATCAAACGTGCTCATACTAGCTGATTCGCACGGTGTCAGATGTCCTCCGTATTGCGTGGGTTGCTTCCTAGCCAGTTCTCAGTCTCCGGTTTCTTTAAGCCAAACGCTCGTTTGGCTGAAGTTATTCGAGAACTGGACACTTACACTAAAAAACTCACAGAGCGGGACACAGTAATCATCATAGGTGGGCAGAACGATATTAACTTGGTTGGTCATTTCAACGCGTCTGAACATCTACAAAAACTAAAAATGGACACCTTCCACACGAACATATTGCTCTTTAGCCTGCCTCCACGCTTCAACGTTCCACAAATAAACAACGAAATTAACCTGGCAAACATCTCCCTAAAACATCACCTGGCAGACACAAAAATCACATTTTTTAAATTTGCAACCACACCTGACTGCCAAGGACTTTACCCAGCACGGTTTACACCTGAGACCGTCTGGGAAACAGCACTTCGGTTCTCTCCTAGCTTCACATCTGACCTCACATCATCCACCTGCCCCACTACCCACTCCTACACCTCCTCCTGCACCTACATCATCTCCTCCTCCTACCTCATCTCCTCTTTCCGCTCCTACCTCATCACCATCTCCTCTTCCTATCTCGACACCCATTTCTTCTCTTTTCCCCGGTCTTTCACCTACTGCTTCCTCATCTCGCACGTCCTCATCTATTCCTACTGCCGCCCCCATACACAGTTACAACTTGCGCTCAGGAGTACGATGTGGTACTCGAAGGTGACAATCGCGTTCAGGTGCTGTGTGCGGGCTTCATCCGGAACTAGAAGCTGTACCAATTTCAAATTCCTCTCCACAATCTAACGTCGATTCCATTTCTCGTGAGTCACAAACTCTTTGCGAAAATAAAATAATTATATTTCATCATAATGTCCAATCCCTTTCAAACAAATTGACAGACATTGAAATTCTGGTACACGAAAATCGATTCGATTTGCTATGCCTCACAGAGCATTGGCTTTCAACTAACAACATCAACGATACTGCTATTTCTAATTATTATTTAGCAAGTTCTTACTGTCGGCAAAATTTTAAAGGCAAAAATCCCCACGGAGGTACGTGTATCTACGTTCGTAATGATATTTTATCTTCTCCACTGACAGGCTACGAGAACTTCTGCGTAGATAGTGTGTTCGAAATTTCTGCAGTTGAACTGACCGACACCGGTATTGTTGTTTTGTGTATTTATAGACCTCCTCAATCAGATCTTGACATATTTTTTCGGAACTTCGAAAATGTTTTAGAACATATCGCACATAAATCTACTAAATCTATCGTTATATGTGGTGATTTCAATATCGATTTCTTGAGTACATCCGACTCTGCACATTCACCAGTTAATCGATTCAAGAATCTTATCGACTCCTTCAACCTTATTACTACGATAAATGACCCCACTCGCCTCTCCGGCTCATCTCAAACATTGCTAGATCAAATTATAGTCAACAATGGAATCTCGTATCTCTCTGAAGTGTTTATCGCCGGATACAGTGATCACCTTGCTCAAGTATTGACTATTAATAATACACTAAAACCGCTTAAAATCCTTTACAAATTTACAAGAGAGTTTAATGACATAAATAAATCCATATTCGTAAATTATTTGCGTGAAGAAACATGGAAAGATGTTTACAATTGCCAAAACACCGACGACAAATTCAATGTATTTATCTCAATATTCCTAAAACATTACAACTCTAGTTTTCCCGTAAACCCAAGTTAATTAACACAAAGAAATACAATAGATTGATCATCCAAGGGATAAGGATTTCTTCGAAAAACAAACGCCGTGTATATTTTCTTTCAAAACGCTATAACCAACCACCCGCATTCCATAATTATTTTCGTAAAAATAAAACTATTCTTCGAAAAGTAGTCTATGCAGCTAAAGTAATGGAAAACGACAGGCATATACTAAAATAGAAAAACCGGACGAAAGCAATGTGGAATATTGTACACGTCAACTTCTGAAAATCGCGAAGAAAATGTTTCTTTACTAAACGATGGCAAAATCGTAACAAATCCTCAGGACATCGCAAATTTGTTTAATTCTCACTTCTCAGAAGTTGG
>NNCF01126214.1:1196163-1239365 GCA_002313205.1 Laupala kohalensis
AAAATATAACATTCTCTCTGACGATCAACACGGTTTTAGGAAATCCTTTTCCACTACAAGCGCCATACTTTCCTTCTTAAACGATGTTATCACATCTCTAGACCGTGGAGAAATTCCTCAGGGTGTTGTTCTTGACTTATCCAAATCATTCGATGTCATCGATCACGGAATTCTCCTTTCCAAATTGTATTCTTTAGGCATTCGTGGACTTCCACATCAATGGCTAACTTCTTATTTAAAAGATAGATATCAACAAGTAGAAATATCCTATACTAAAAATAAAATACTTGAGCGTTGTCTTTCAGAAACAAAGCCACTTACTTGCGGAGTACCCCAAGGATCAATTCTCGGCCCTATACTCTTTTTATTGTATGTGAACGACATGTCATCATCCACATCAGATTGCAAAATGGTTCTTTTTGCTGATGACACTAATTTACTATGTAAACACGCCAATGCTCAAAAAGTTTTGTCTAACCTTTCGACTTGGTTCCATGCAAATCGTCTCATTGTAAACACTGACAAAACAGTGTCTATGTCATTTCACAATAGTAATACAAAATCTTTACCCCATGTTTCTCTTTCTTTAAACGGAACACAATTAAAAACTGTTACGAATACTAAATTCTTAGGTCTCCATATTCAAGACAACCTCAAATGGAATTGTCACATTGACAATCTTAATTCCCAATTAAGCAAATTGTGTTACGCATTCCGAAACTTAGTTAACGCAGTTAGTCCACGTATTTCCCGTTGCGTATATTTTGCAAATGTGTACTCCCATTTACGTTACGGCATTAACTTCTGGGGTAATTCTGGTCAGAGCATTCAATCTTTTAGAATTCAGAAGAGTATAGTTCGGATAATTTGTAAATCTCACTCCCGAAACTATTCTAAACCTTTATTCAAGGAATTAAGTATTTTAACACTTCCCTACATTTATATTTATGAAACGGTCGTGTTTGTTAAGACCGAATTACTGAAGCACCACCTTGCTTTATACGAAACAGTCTCGTTCACGAACACAATACTCGCAATAGTAATAATATTCATCGCCCTAGAGTGTCAACCACTCTTTGCCAAAAAGGACCTTATCATTCGGGAATCGTTCTATATAATTCCCTGCCCAAGAATATAAAAGACATTATGAAATTGAATATCTTCAAATCCGCGGTTAAAAACTACCTCCTGCACCAGTGCTTCTACACTGTAAAAGAATTTATTGATTTTAATAAAAGTTAAATTCGTCTTGTACTTTATCACGCCATTGCTGTAGCACTTTTTAAATAACTTATAACAATTTCAAAAACTATTTTCTTGCATGATTGTGTTGCCGTATGGCTCATATTAATTTAGTTTTATGTGTACTCAACTTTGGCACGGTTGTGTACATTAATTCTGTAGCCCCATCCTGGCCCGGGTTTTTCTCCGTTTTTCCTTCGGGTAGAGGCGGATTTCTTATACAGGTTCTCTAGGCTTTGTCTAGGGGCGTGTTTATTGTAACAATAAATCGTGAATTTAGTGTTTTTTCAACTCTTATGATTTTTAAACACTATACTCAGAATAATCTATAGTTCGATAATAACTTGTACATGTAAATTTACAAACATATTTGCGTTAAATTACAAACATATTGACATTATATATGTATTATAACTCGCAGCTAACTTTTTATCTTATCTAGGATTTTTTGCTGAATTTTTTGTATCCGCCTCTGCCTTAGGACCCTTGATCGGAATTGATGGGATGGTCCCTTGCTTGCTTCCGGAGAGTAAATTATTTTATTGTCCTCCACGTGGTCATACGCAGTCTGTACTGTTTTTTTGACAATTAATTTATTATTATTATTATTGATTGATATTGATTTATTGATTGACACCTGAACTGAATGATATTTAGTTGTGCTATTCAATACTCACTTTGTTTGTAAATGCGTTTCTCTGAACAAGAATTAATTTTGATGATTGTATGTTGGTGTTCGTGAAAAATGATTTTACAGGATCTAAGAACTTATATGTTTTTAGCGTAGAGTTGAAAATGGCTAGATGAAAATCTTTCTTCATGTTTTATTGCTGTCTCATAAAGGCTAGATGAGCAAAGGTCAGATGTATCGGAGCTTGGTAGAGTACACAATATTCAAAGATAAAGACAAATAATAACTTCTATAAAGTTCCTTTTTTCTTGTAAAATAGTTGTAAATCTAACAAAGGAGATTAAGACTAGGTGATACAAGAAAATTATGATGGACTTAGAATTTACTTCGTGAAAAAATATTCTAAGAAAACGACAACGGTGTGATAGAAAGAACAAGAGAGAGCACATTTCGGATACATGAGATCACTTGTAGGAAGTTTGAATAATGTTAGTAATTTGACCTCTCGAAAATTAATTTACAGAATATATTGTTACAATATCATTCGACTTATGGTAGGAACGGAGAAAAGGTCACTTAATTTATAAAAATTATAGGTAGGGAGAAAAATAGCTGACCAAGATGAATTTAAGATGGTTTGGTAAAGAAAATTGTACTATTTTGCAAACGGTGGAATATTTATGCATTTAGTCTAGAATCACAAGTCAGTTTACAGCAATTGATAGTGAACTCAAATGAGTAATAGTAGAATTCACGATAAAATGATTCATCTCGTGAGTTAAACACTTATTTAATTCGTTTAGAAGAAAAGAGACTATTAATACAATCTATTGAATATTAATTATGGTTCCCATTGTTCAAACATGATCATTTTCTTGTCTTCTGACGTCTCTTTCACTTACTTATTATTTAGAAAAAAATTTCTTACATTCTCCCAGAGGTATATATTTCGCAGATGTGTATTTTAACTGAGTGGTAGAATGAAATATTTGTGTAGTGTATTTTGTCAATATTTCGTAGTAGATTATAAATTTAAATCAATAGAACAGATTTTTTTCGGATAACAGCGACAATAAAATTTGTAGACACTGCGAAAAGACAAATTTCAAGACATATTATATGAGTATGAGTATAAATGTTATTTATTACAAATAATTATTAAGAATGATACTTGATATTATTCTTTTAATTTAATAACCAATTTTTTATTAAACATGTTATAACTATACTCAAGCGGTACTTAAAAAATTATCCTCATTACAAGAAAAGAGCACAGAGAGTAATAGGAGATGAATTATTTTCCAATTTGGATACATAGGCGGAGATTGAAGGGATGAGAAAAATTTCATCTCGATATGTAAACTGAGATCTCAGAAAACGGAGAATTGGGCTGGCATCATAGGCATGCTCTAAAATGAGACAAGTAAGAAAACGCGGTTTAATGCAGAGGAAAGGAGGGCGGATTAACGAGATAAGAGAAGCTCCCTTTCACTGTTTCCTATATTTGGTCAGTCCTTTGCGGTTTTTAAGGGTCACTTCAAAGGCCTTGCTTCCTAAATAGAGGGTGCTTTTTTCTCTCTTTCTCGCAGTAAACAAGCCAAGCAAGGCGTTGTTAAAATTTACTTAAACGAACCCTCTGAGAACTAAACCCTGTAAGCAAAGGCTTTGATGCTAAACTAAAGGATAATTATATTTGTGACCACGTACTGAATAATGAATGCAAGTATTTCCCGTATTTAACTACAAATGAGACATTTCCATTTAAATTTCCATTTAGTTTTGTTCATACCATGAAAAATGATGTTAATTATATTTTCCCACTTTTAGGATCAATGATCAAAATAATCGGTATTGTCTTTTATAAATTCCCTTCTTGTATTTACTAGACACCATTCTCAAGCTCATCTACATTTTTATTTCTTCACACTCATATAGATTCTTCATCATGTTTCAATTGTACAGCACTTAACATAAAAAAAATTATTCAAAATATTTTTTAAAAAATTTCAAACAGTATAAAACAACACTAGTATTGCGCAATGTTGAGTAGTCATTTAAAAATATTTTCTTATTCGTACCTGCAGTTTGAGAAGGAAAATGAGTATCGTGGAATTTAAATATGTGAGTGAGATCAATCTTGCTTCATATCCTCCCAATAAATTGTGGCCCAGGAAAAATTTAACCCATGACTTTTATCACTTTTTAGGTGAATAAAGAAATTCCACATTACAAAAAATAATTAAATATGTTAGCAAAAATTAACTATCACATGAAATGAAAGGTGCAATTTAACTTCTGATTAGGATATTATTTCTCCAAACACAAAAAAACGGAGCATCAGAATTTTTCCAGTAAACTGGTGGATTAACAGCTAAAGTTCTTGGCTGTTGTTACAAATTCGTTTTCACAAAAGTCGTCGTTAGACGGTAAAGTAGGTTTTTTTTATAGAAGTTAAATGTTTATATTACTTTTGAAACACAGTTATAAGTACGCAGTTTAATTTTAGTACACATAACCATCTTAAAATGAGTCTTCCACTTTTAAATTTCCATCAACATTTAAGATTAAAATGTAATGTAATTTTCGAGAGTTTTAATTCTAGAAATAATGAGTTCTTCTGAAACAATAATTTGTAATAGACTTTTGAGAGCTTTCCAAAAGAGCTTCATTTTTATGTAATTAGAAGCGAGTTTCAAAACACTTTACATACAGCTTTACCCAAGAGAAAGAATTGATCATAAATTGACTATAGTATAATATATCACAGCAGAAGTGTATCGTACAAGAAAAATCATTAAATTGTAAATTTTACTTTAGGATTGCAAAGACAACATTATAAATAATAACTTATTGTAACGATCGTTTGAATTGAAAATGACAATGTGGCAATTTTTAAAATAAATATTCAAAATTATATCAAC
This sequence comes from Laupala kohalensis, assembly GCA_002313205.1. NCBI lineage: Eukaryota > Metazoa > Arthropoda > Insecta > Orthoptera > Trigonidiidae > Laupala > Laupala kohalensis. The sequence goes on from NNCF01126214.1 coordinate 1,200,958, forward strand.
GAACGAGCTCCCTTTACTTGTATTCGTTGTTTCTTTCTTTCTTTTTTTGTATGACTCATTTTTCTAGAGACACTATGATCTATCTATACCCTGCAAATGTCAATGGTATTAGAAGAACATGCTAATAATAAATTGACTGTCAAAACAGCTGTAACAAACTGCGTATGACCACTAGGAGGAGAATAAATTAATTTACTCTCCGGAAGCAAGCGAGGAACCATCCCATCAATTCTGATTAAGGGCTCTACAACAGACGTGTATTTAATATTTCAACACACTCCGAGGATAAGAATAAAAGTAGTTCGATACGAGTTAATATCTGTCTCTTANTAACAGAATACCAATACATTTATACACAATAAAAGTTATTTCAAAATTACATTTTATTATAAACTATAGATTATTCGGAAAATATTGTTTATATTATCGTAACTATTGAAATAACTCTAAATTCTAGATTTATTACTTCCATAGACGCCGCTCCTAGGCAAAAACCTAGAGATCCTGTATAAAAAATCCGCTTATACCCGAAGGAAAAACGGAGAAGTACCCGGGCCAGGATGTGAATATTTTGAAATATCAATATCAATTTTTTTAAATCCTACTTTAAATTAACAAACAATAACTTCAAGGACTCTCAACGTTGATTAATTCTGTAACTAATGCAAGGCACGTGATGGTAAGTCTAATATTCTACTATTACTTAAAGATATTCCTGTCATAATTTTTATGTTAAAATCGTTGAACATTTTCATTTCGAACTACTCAATGATTGTTTAAAATGTTTCCCCATCTTTCCAAATAAATAGAAAACAATAATGGAACCTACTTCATCTCAACCTCCAATCACTTTATACAACTTTCATTTTCTATGCATGTCATTAATGCAGATCATTCCTATCAATGAAACATATATGAAGGAGGTGAACTTCATAGAGTGTCATGATGTCCTTAACAAGATACCCGGGGAAAATGCTGGTAGTGCCTAGGCAGAAATCATCCAGAGACGAGGTGGTAATCCAGACTTACGAATTGCAAGAGTTTTCGTGATAGAGACGAAACAAGGATTTTCAGTGGATACATAGAGACAATAATTTAATATTTACATGTGAAACGTAAGTGATGGAGCAATTCTGTAATATATTTTTACTGGTTTTCTTTCGATCAAACTCATGGATTTAAAAGGGTTTGGAAATAATTTTCCGAACAGGAATCTCATTTACCACTTTGTCGTGATACGACGGTTCTGCGGGTCTTCACGTCTCTAGGGTATGGGTAGTTGCTAGACAATCAGTTACGCTTAGAAACCCATGGAACGAGAGAGGGAGCTGAAAAAGTGGTCAACTCCAGTCATATTAAATTGAATTTATTAAAGTCCACAAGTTACACGGTGACTCCGGAGTGACAGCCTTTGACCCGGTGGAGCGAAGCTCTCTGTAGGAGTGACGCGGTTTCGGTCACGGCAGCTTCTTTGGAACAGACGAGGAAAACCTCGTTGATCAGAGCGGAGGTGCGTTCGGCACAAGGGAGTCACTGGTTAGACCAACGGTTAGAGTCGTCTCTAGGACCGTGGATGTCAGCTAGACTGGGGAAAGGGCAATGGATGATTGTTAGTGAAGAAAGACTGACGGACACAGTGTAGATCATCGCAACGCCAAAGAAGGCGTCTGGGGCAACTGCCCAGTGTCATGAAACTATGTCAATATGTGAGTCATTCCAGCCATAATCGGCATAAAAGTTCCCCGGCCCATTCAGATTTTGCTGATAATTATTCTGGAGGCTTATAATATTGTATAATTAAGGGAAAAATGTTTATTCGGTTTTTATTAGTCTGCTTTTGTTTAAATTACTATAAAGTTGATTTCCTCTAGCGTACAGAGCACCAGCGCCGAGAGGTAAAAGATCGTGAAAATTGCGATGAAACTCCATTGGAAATTGAAACCCACTTAATCTACCGATAGTAGACATATTATTTTATAGAAAAAGTAACTTACAGACACTTAAATAGGAACATACGTCTAAAATTTCATCAAAAACGTCAAAATTATTTATTTTCTTAAAAAAATACTATCTCAAATATTCCATCTCAGAATTTAACGAAATTTCGGTATCTTGAAGTAGAACTAATAAACTCTAATTCTACCCATTTTTGGCGCGGGAAATTTACATATTCTGTACGCTAGAGGAAATCAACTTTATAGTAATTTAAACAAAAGCAGATTAATAAAAACCGAATAAATATTTTCCCTTAATTGTACAATATTATAAGTCCCCAGAATAATTATCAGCAAAATCTGAATGGGTCGCTCGTTCAGAAGCTTGTTCACCTATTCCTTTACTACGCGAGTGCGGCGACGCGGGTGTGAAGACAGTGACCAAAGATATTGAGCTGTTTGTGATGTAATGTGCAGCCTTTTCAATGATTAGTAGTAGTGTTCTAGTTCAGTAAACCAACATCTAACTAATTCCCAAGCATAAAGCAAAATGCATTTTGAAGCTTCAAAACGCGTTAAGCTCTAGAATCCCTGGGCGTGGCTACAAAAATCTTGTTCCTACGTCGGTCATCTTGATCCACATTGGGATTTCGTTTTTCTCTGTTCTTTTTTTTTTTTTTTTCGTTACTCAAAATATTACCACTGTTCTTGAATTTTGTGTGTATTTTTGCGTATGACTGGTTTAAAATGACATCTTTGCGAACACAGTAAAAAAATATATAGTTAAAAATTATACAAGCGAAATAAAAATAACGAAGCTCTTACATCATCTCGCCTTAATTCTTATGTTTCGAAAATTGAAAATTTCTCGAAAATCAGGAGAAAGAAATACAATATGGCATGAATTACTTACCTAAAGTGGCCGACACAATTAAATCCTATCGAGAAGCCCACATGACACACCCATGTTCGAAAATCACCTCCAACCCCACTCCTATTGAGGGGTGAGATTTTCAGATCATCTGAAATACTCAGGAAGTATCTAATTGACTAATATATACTCCTTAAGTGTTTCTTCACTTAAGTTTTAATACAAATAATATAAAAACTGTTTACATAGTAGTCATTGATTGAATTGTGTTCACATTAACATTATTTCAAGGCACATTAAGATATGAAATCGCTCTCAATTTCCCCATAAGAATGTGTTTGATTGCTAATAACAACAACACATTGTTGTCGATACCTAGGAGACATTCACGTCTGGAGCCTTGAGGGGGCGAAAAGCTAAAGGTCAATCTGTGGTATAAACCCTCCAGCAAGCGTGCTGGGTTGAAGCCCCAAATGGTGGTCTCAGGAAAAGCGCTAGAGAGAAGTGAAGAGAGTCGATGAAATGAACCAAAAAGAATAACAAATAAATAAGAAAATATAATATATTGAATGAACGATGTTTCTTTTCTATGATTGACCTTCCAACTATAATATTTTTTACTTTATTTTCTGAATCAATAAAATATTTCTTTGATTTCGAAAAAGGTTTTGATGAAAAAAGACTTATAGTCCTTTAAAAAAATATAAAAATGGCCATCGATTTCGAGTACTAGGTCTGCTAAGTATTAAAAAAATATAGTCTTAGTTAATCTTCAGAAATGTGATCGACCCTGTTTCTGCTTTAACCATGATACTCTTAAGTCCCTCGAGTCTCTTTGTCCTTCGGCCCAACCATGCGAGAAAAATATTTAGTGGAAGCTCCAGCGCTTCGTTCACTGGCGCTTCCGGCCACTTCCGGTCATCCTCTTCCTGTTTCCATCCCTCTTCCCACGCCTCCTGTCAGGAATTCTGGGCGTTATGTTTTGAACATACTGACAGAGCTGACATTGCTTCGCCGCAATTAATTAATCACTAACGATAGGCTGAAAACACAATTATCCGACCCGGCACATGTTCTCACAAAAAAAAAGAAAAAAAATGCGATGAGAGAAAGAGCAAAGGAAAGGTGGTGGATAACAACACTCTTTTGACATACTGATTTACTCTCCTCCGTACACAATGGATATAGAGTAATATTACGCAAATGAGGAGAGGAAATATAATACAGATTTCAGAAAAGTAAACACGTTTCATTTGTTCGTGAGAAATTTTCTGCAAAGTTAATAAAGAATTCATTGTTATGAGAGTAAGGAAAATGAAAATTACTATGAGAAAATGAGCTCGATATCCCAGAATAAGCTAATCTGACAAGTTAATCATGAATATAAGGACAAGTTGACGGAAATTGTCTGATACCTTTAATCTTTGCTGTTACTTCTTTCCTTTGCCTTATCATCTCTTTAAATGAAAAAAAAATTCATTATGTCATGTGATTCGTCAAAACGAGTTGGTTTTTATATGGTAGGAAAAATGCCCATTGTTCGTTGACGCATGATCAAAGTAATTCCTTTCGTAATATTAAACAGATAATTTTTTTAGTAATAACATAAGTGTCTAAATAATCTCAACGTTTAGAATTATGATGGTATAAAGATACACAATTTTACATAAAATATTTGTGTCAAAAATATATTTTTGATATTTGTATATTTATATTTCAACAAAAATATGGGATTTGAAATATATTATAATAACGAAAACATATTTTCCCTTCTTAGTAATAATTTACACATGGTAAGACTGCAATATAATTTCATTAAATTTGTTTTCACTATGTAACAGAGAAAACAACCTCAGTTTTAGCAGTCAGTTTAATTTCGTCACAAATTAATAAAATGAAATACACAAGTCTCAAATTTGTTAAAAAGAAAAAAAAACATTTGAAAAATAAACACACAAAAGTTACACTACTTTTCTTATCTAATGCGAAGATATTGCTATTATGTGCTACTTATATTCAGAAGAACAGGCGAGAAATTTACTTATCCTTTGAATTATATATGAAAAATTAAGACATACAATTTTTATAACATGCATGTGATTAATTGAAGATATTTACAGAAGTTTCAGCTTATCAAACATTTACAATTATTATAGGAATTTCAAAATAAATTTGTATGTTGAGAGTTCATTTATCCTTCTATGTTACGTTTTTCTATCTTTACCTCATCGTTCAACACAGGGACCTAAGAAAAGAAAAATTATATCTTGAAATCCCTATGAGAAGGATGTTAGCGCTTGCTTTACATCCATCAATCGGCTGAAAATCACTTACGGAATCAACAATCTCCGTTGAGCCACACACCAGATCACATAAGTAAATTTTTCGTGATCGATAATGACATTTTCCATACATAGGAAAATGTAATCAATTTTCTTTCTAAGGGTACATTTATTATTCTATAGATTTCTGTCACCTACTAAATGTCAACAACATCCTTTATTTCTTGTATCGTAACATACACTAGCAGATCGTTAGAAAATAAATAAAGATAAATCTTCGAATGTTTCGACACGTCCATGTTTATCAAGTCTGCATTTATAGGGTTAGGCGGGTTTGCAAGATTTGCCTCACGCCTCAATGTCCATATCTTAAATCGAAATACGTGTCCTTTCAAGCACGCTAATACAACGGGTAACTCTTCAACTTCATGAATCTCTTGTAACGAAGATTCCTAGTACGAAATTTCTCACACTTATTCATCTGTTCACAAATATTCAGCACTTTTGAAAGTTGAATAGTTTGTCGAGTCAATTAGGACAAAAGAAACTGAATGAAAAAAACAACAACAAAATAAACGCAAGTCGGTTTGATGTATAGAACTGATTTTGTTGATTTTTTTATAGTTGTGAAATTTTTATAGTTTGTGGAGTTTGCATAGTCTTCACTAAAGGGTGTTGAAAGCATGATTTTTTGGGTAAAAAAGGTTGGTGTTGGTAAAAAAGGAACGAATCGACAGATGTTAACGAAAATGTATTCCTTCGACAGATGTTAACGAAAGTGTATCGTATTTTATACAGCGTGACTATTACACTAAATAATGTATTTGTGTTCATTACAAATTACTGCGTTCAGTTTACATAGTGGTCCCATGCTGATTGAAAGATACGGTATCTGCTTTTCTCACTGGTTTTCAATCTGTATCCCGAAACCATTTGAAAGCGCAAAGCATGCCGCATTGCAGAGTGGCGGGAACAAAACAGACAGCAGGGCGGCATTTGGCAGAGAACAAGACACGCATGCGAGGGCGGCCATGACAGCTAGCCAACGTCCGCAGATAATTTATGAAGGCTTCGAATTAAAATGTTAAATTCAATCACTGAACAATCGGAGGTTGGGGAACGCCAGCAATATTGGATATCTCTCATGTCAAACGATGCTTCGTGAATAAATATGGATTTCCACGATGCCAAAAAAAGTGGACATTAATTTGAAGACGATTTATTCAAGTATGCTATAGTGGATTATTGTTGTGCCGATCAGTAATTCAGCATTATTAATATTTCTTACTTCAGGCAAAGGAATTCACGGATGACATGTCTCGTGTTGTAAATGTTAATACACAGTTCCATTTTGCTTGTGTTCTGTGATTTGCTAGCGTTTGCTAGTCGCAAGTGGCTATGCAAATCAACAGCACTGAAATATTAGAGCATGTAGCGTTCTCTAATGACGGAGCGTATGACATTTATTCTCTTGAAATACGTTCATCAATTTTACAGTCACATTTAAAGCGAAAGCGGTGATCAGGGCATTATCAAATTCTGTATTGATGACGCCTATGTGCTGGGTGCAGCAAGTTTGGATAATAGAGCTTCCACACGAATACGTAATTATGATCTCTTCTTCCATGACATGTTTCAATTGGAAAGTGAAGATGACTGAATAACTATTCCCAATTGCACAAGAATATGTTTTATATAATTTTTTATTTGTGTAATTCCATAATTTGATTTCATGCTTTGAAAATTTTAGTAGAATTCATTAATATATAAACAAATCAGAAGTTATGTCGAAATATCAAATTGTTGTTGCTACAAGACAATAAGTATTCTTTATCTGATATCGAGCTATCAAGTAGTCACTGTCATAAAATGAGATATGAATCATAACTCATTACATACATCACAACTCGTATTTCAGCCGAAGTAACAATTCTTAACTCACCGGTCATTCAGCTTGAAGTAGCGCTAACTACGAAGTGGTTACTACTTGTAAGGATCCGGTACTTACCTGGAACAGGTAAAATTTTTAATTTAACATACATATTAAGAAAATCAAATAATATGAAAATTTTATACAAAATATCAATGTCATATTTCTCGTACTCTACATAAGAAAGTTTTGAACCAACAATGCGTGTAAGAGTGTATGAGAAATATTTGTATAAATTAAAAAATTATGACGTTGATTTGAAATAAAAAAGTAAATTTGGAATGTAATCAGAATATAAAAATGACCTTATCAGTTTGACAAAATAAATAGTACGTTCTGATCCTTCCATCGTAGTAGATTGTTCAATTATGTTGGGCGAAATAGGAATAATAGGCATGGTAATACAGATAGAGATTACCATCAATTACATTGAAAGTGAAAATTATACATTCTTCCTTAATATTATTATCTTACATATTACATACCATCACACTCAATTAAATTAAGACTGAATTAATTTAATATTGAACATGTATATAAACGATCTATAAAACTTCAACATTTTCAAAGACTGACTTTAGGTGTGTCTTAAAGCCTTCAATGAGAAATTAGTACCTCTTTTTATACTTGAAGACGAAATAAGAAGCTATTCATGTTTTAGAATACTTTCCACCACATTGCTTACTATTCCACATTAGAACTCCGTTACCAACACAATTCGGGTACATATTTTTTGAGGTGGGAAATTAAGAAGTACGGGAAGAAGAAACATTTGTACAAATACAGCTATTTAGTTTTACGCATTTTACGTATTATAATACACACAATAATACATTAATTAATATACGAGAACAACGTTAAGTTTGAAACTATTAAGAATAATTTGAATTGTAGTGAGATAAATCATGAAAATGAAAGGAAAATTTAACGATACCCTGTAACTCATTTGAAATACATGAAAATTGTGTAGTTTTTCGTGAATAATTTGTTTTAAAAATTAATATAGCCTTCCTTTCCGAATGAGTCCAAGAAAGTTCAAATTAAGCATACAAACTTTGTATTACTGGTTTTATTTTATGGCTTGAACGACATTCTGCTTCCTTTCTTGCTAAATGGAAACTTTTGATCTGCTCATCACGTACATTTAGTAGACAAATAAATGTAGAGAAATATTAAAATTACATCTTAAAGCAAGGGCTCTAACGACCTTGACGTTGACGAGCACTAAAACCCCATAAAACATCTTAAAGTAAAAACATAATTAAAGTGTTTTAAAGGTCATATAATGTCTCATTAAACTATTATAGCAAGTTATACAATAACGTAGTCAGAGCGTCGGTAAATTTGTTATCCAGACAACCTGAACTTCATTCCCAATACTTTAAATCCAGACCAGAGACTTTCCTGGTAATGCCTATTGCAATGTATTGGCACCGTGTCTCTCGCCGCTGTAGTGGTTCTGTTCCCTCTTCATGGCATGCATACGTAATAACGTGGCCGTTTATTTGCTATTCGATTTCGAAGCAGCGCTGAACGTTTGGCGATATACACCCCCTTTCTTGGGAAAGATCAGATTCCTTTAAGGTCTCTGTGGAGTGCGATCTTTTATCAATGAGACGCACCCTCTTTTCTCGATTTCACTGTGACACGAAGGAATGAAGGTGAATTTGTTGTTTTTGTGCTCAAGTTATTTTCAGATACGTTACAAGAGTTAGAGATTGAATGGAATTGAAAGTGGATTTCAAATTTAACAGTAAATGTAATGGTATATTGGATAATCCATATTTTGTTGTATTCAGTAGAACAGAGAAACCGTCTCTCTAAAACCCGTCATATTGAAAGACGTGAAGAAGAAATGAGACAGAGAGACTTAAATATAATCGCATAAGAGAATTACAAGTAATCGACATAGCAAATAGCAATGCACATCGAAATAATTATTTTCATAATCTGCCGATACTTCAACCGTAACAATTGCTTTATCGTCACCCTTATTAGAGTTCGTTCATTTATTGTTAGCGGTTTTACATGTTAAATATTCCTGTAACTAAAAATATGTACAACTAATTTTAAAATCTCATCGTTTTTAGAAACATATTAGAATATATGAAAGTTTTAAGAGCGTACTTTAATACCTCAAAGTTCATTGAAGCGTATTTTGCTTGACGAGTTAACATATATCGCTTCGATTCATTATTCATTCCAGTATTAAAGGAACAAAATATTCATACATACAACAAAAAACCCTCGTAACTCAACGGAAAACACTTGAACAAATTGTTAGGTTTCTCTATATCACACAATTTTATTGCTTAACGTTCATAATTTTCTGTAATATAAAGAGTTACATACATTAGTTTTGAGTTATGATAGTATGCTAATCATTATTATGAAAGACAATCGTACCCACAATTTTGAAAAGCAAAACCGCAGCACGTTTCCTTTTACCAACTGATATCTGTATCACATCATTTTTAAATATTTCCAGGAAGTTATATGTTTTTAGTTATTCTGCGTACGAGAGAATTAGGATTTGCTATGATAAGTAATTTAAAATAATAAATGTTAGGACAAATCAAAGATGGCAAAAAAACACTTTGAAATTCCTTTGCGCGTACTCCCTCAGCCATTGCACAACCAATGTATTCCAAAATCACCCGCTTGGTATTCAAATTTATCATTTTCTATTCCTCTCGAAGTCACACCCTAAAAGGAAGACCTTCCCTCCATTTTCGTTGTCACCAAGCCACCAAACCTAAGACTCTGCCCGGGTTGAAAACTGACCACAGAAGCAATTCAGTAAAAATTAAAAAAATGAACAGAAAAGACTTCTCTCTTTGGTTATTTAAAAGTCTGTTTTGATCAAAGTTGTATAATTAAGATTCTTCTGCTCACAACACAGACTCTTGACATCAATTAAGGACACTTGAAAGTCTGAAAATTTAACTACCAAAATCGTTATTTTCATCGGGAACCTCTGTTACTTCTTTAGACGAAATGGCGGTGAGAAGATGAAATGAGAAGGTAAATTATGATGAAGAGAAGGCGGAAGTCAAAGGCAAACGGACGTCTGGTGGGAACAAAGCAAAAAGCGACACTGAAGTTCCCTTCACTCGCTAGAACCCCTCCCACTTCTCCACAGCGTTTGTCGACTTTTTCCTTTAGAAAAGCGCTTGCTTTTCCCTCCAATCACGTGCCAGGAGGCGATTTCCATTTGTTTCATTCGCGAACGGCTGTCGACGAGCCACGGTCTCCAAATGAAACCGACCTTGGGAGCAAATAGAGACTGCGCGCAGCTGCCAACTCTCGAAAGCAAAGTCTCTCGTAATGGGTTGCATGGGTCAGTAGGAGATAAAACCATAATTGATCCGGATCGAAATTAAGTTGATAAATTCCATCAACTTGAAGAATTTTATAAAAAAATTTACTAAATATTGGAAAATATTCCAAATTTAATAATTTGTAAAAACTTTATAAATGTTGTCGCGAGTAAGAACGAATGTTCATCAGTTCATCAAATCGTCCATCTCTTAATAGTCCTTACAAAATCTGGTAAATCAGAGGACATCTGCATTACGTAAACATTTCTTTCACAAGTCCATAGGAAATTTTATTGTTAGGAGAACACATCAATTATGTGAAATGTCGTTAGATATATGAAGTTTTCAGTCATGAAGTTTTGTATATTAAGGGCAAATTGTTTACGATTGGTTATTTTATTTCTTACCAGAAGTTATCTTATTTGTATTTCTTACCAGAAAAAACTATTTTTTTATTTGCGCAGTCTATTAGAATAATAATCTTATATTTGTGTCTACATCAATTATGCTTACAATTATGGAAAATATGAGTCCTTGCAAATTTACCGACTAGCTTCTCAAAGTTATGGCACAATAAATAGGACCATTGCAGTTAACCTGGTACAAGTGGTGGATGCGAGCCAAAATAGCCCATGGCAGCGAGAAGTGTTCGTGCCACACGTCGCATGAGAGCGCGTCGATCGCGCCCACTGGCGCGCTCTCTCGCGCGGCTAATCCAAGCTTATTGGAAATGACGTTGACAAAGGAGTGCGAGCAGGAGACCGGACGCTGCTATTGGGCGCTGGGCAAAGCCCATGCTAGCTGAGAAACGTTCTTTATGGAATTAGGTAGTAGATGATGGCAATAAAGCGAATGGTATTAACGGTTAGAGGTGGAAGTGGAAAATCGAGAGTAGAATTACACGAGACAGGACAAGAAGTAAGTGGTGGTAACCATTATTCGTATTATACCTGGGATAATGACATTCATTCTCGGTGGAAGACGTTAATTTAACAAGAGCCTAACTCATTTAATATTGTTAGTAAATGTTTCAATCATCGTTATATTAGAAATGATTTAAATTAGTGGTTTGTTATATGAAGAATCATAGCTGAAAGATGTTTATTTTTTCAATAATGGCCCCCAAGCACATAAATATGTTCTCATAGATTTATTTTGATATAAGTATCATAATCCAAAAAAAATTAAAATATGTACTCAAAATTATGTTAAATAATTATGTATTTCGTGGTTGTTATAAACTAACACAAGTATGTAAATAAAATGCAGTTTACAACGAAACAAATTAAAAATGAAATCAATATTTTATAATTATGTTTTATCTGATCATTTTGCGTATGACAAGAAGTTAAACGAAGTAATAAAATAACCATAAAATAGTGCAAATTTACACCAAAGTCAACAACTGACAATTTTACGTTTCCATCTCCTTTGAATTATTGTGCTATATGAAAACATTGTTTAAGTTATTTATGTGCTAAATAAGGATGTGCACAAAGGAACTATAAGCCCAAATGTATTCCTTTCCTCTTTTTGCTACTTCATAGTATGCCAAGAACACATCATTGAGTTATTCCATAATTTTTTTTCCTCAAATACAACCAAGTTATGTTCACGATTACGCCTTGGATAAAATGATTACATATCAAAAGTTCCGACATTCCATTGTTCCCCATATCTTTCATAATTTTTATCTAAGAAAACAGATCCATTTTCATACTATTCCCTTTTCCAGGCGGTAAACTTTGAAATGATTAAGTAAGAGTATAATATTCTACCATCCACTCTGAAATAACGAAACAATGACCACTTGAACTCATCCAACCGCCATATCTGACTTCAATGGCTGGTGGCAATGGCGGCGGCACTGCACGAAGTTGTGCTGTAGATTTGTCGCACAGCACTTAAGGAAATTACACCAGCAACACGTGGCAGGGGCAGAAGCCGTATATCAAAGAAGAATCATTGTTTTGCGGAAATAAATCCGACTAGAGTGCAGTCTGTTGGCGTGGAGAGACTCACTCAGAAAGAAAACCCAGGAAGATGTGCCATGCGCAGAGTAGGCGCTTGGGGAGTACAGAAGATGAGAGAAAGGGTGGAGAAACATTATTCCTGGAGAGAGATAATCGGCTTAAGAGAATGATGAGGAGGAGGGAGAAACAAACCTTATGTAATGAACTAATGTGTCTCCCGAAACATAGTCATTGTGGCAATCCTCAAGTTTCCCTATTAAGGGAATAACCTAAAAAAGGGACGATCATAGCGTATTACATACGAAGTAGAATAGTAAATAGTCTTTCGAGAATTTTTCCCCTCTCGGAAGACATTTTTGACAAGGTAATTTCAGCAAAATCTCGTGTACTTTAACAAAACTTTTCCAAGCAACAACGTATGTGAATTGTTGAAAAACGCATTCCAACAACCAAGGCAACGGAACGAGAGTCTCCAATCATAACGACTGATCCATCCATCACAACGAAGACGAGATGTCAAGTGGTTGGAATGGTAGACAGTGTGTCAAAAAGAGGTCGATGAAAAAAATGTATATCATATTATCATCAATTTCAAATACTGTTAAGGTGTAATGTTTAAATACAATTTTCTGCGATAACGATTCCTTTCAATTGTCCAATCATTATTTATGTAATATTCTTCTCATTACCAAATAGATTTTTCTATTCAATACTGAAGCCTTGACGTACATCGGAGCAAAGGATGAACAACAAATTTTGAAGATCTGCAAGATGTATTTCATTAATAAAATTTAAGTAATCATTGCATTAAATCTAGTCCCATGAAATCTTACACGAGTAAACAAACAACGATAAACTTCCTCTAACTGCCATGCAGTCAACGATATAAGAAGAATGAAAAAATTTCTTCTTTGTCTTCTAAGTCGACAACGACGATCAAAATGTATCCACTTTGAATGTTTGTATGACTTCGATCTGTTCTTATTTTCTTATTATAAAAATTATTCCTTTACAATATGTTAGTAGCGTCGCTTCGTTTTCAAGGTTTTTGCAACATATAAAATTAAATCTATAATTTCATCCTCTAGGAGAATAAACCTTGCGTCACCTGGAAGAATGAAATATTTATATAATTCAGAACAATATTGCAATCAATTAGCCAAGTAACCCCACTTCACTCAGAATGGTAAAACGGGTGAGGTGCCATTCATAAAGATAGAACTTGAACCTAACAGGCATCTCAATTTACGTCTCACGGTTTACCTCATCGGATCCAAAAAATATGGATCTGACAGTAATATCAGCCGTTTTCAGTACTTACTTCTCACTCTATATCCATGCCATCCCAAGAGGTGCTGCCCCTACGACAACTGTTTGGACTAAAACAATTGAAAACAGATTTTCTTCTTCTCAAAGTCAAGTGAGAAAAATTTCATCAATTAGTAAGAATATTATGTATTTTTAAGTGAGCGAATTCACTGGAAATGAGCAAGTCTCTCTCTATATAAATAAGAGTGTCATGTGCGGATATTTTTTTTCTAATACATTATACTAATCAACATATTATTCCGAGCAGATTGAACATTTGTACACTTCAAAACAAGAGGAAGATTACTGTATAAACGAGATTATAAAAAATTGATTAGATTACAAAACAGCGATGAGTTGAGTTTTAAAATTTTGATATTTTGTGAAATTATTAATTTTTCAATGCCTATTTAAATATCTTGAAATATTTGTTATATTCAAAAGGTGGATAATAAAAGAAGCTAAAAGAATTTGCAGTTCTTCCCTTCCACACATTGAAGATTTATATTTATGGATTCATAATTATTAATTATGTTATGTTGAATGTTGAATGAAAATGGGAGACCGGACCGAGATTCGAACTCGGGATTTGAGCTTAGCGCGCTCATGCGCTTTACAACTGCGCCAACCCGTTCGTCTCCTGGCCCCGTCTTCCATTTTCATTCAACATAACATAATTACTCTGTTACCTGGCGGTGAGGTTCACCGCAATTTAAGAGATTTTATAATTATTGATGAAAGATATTTTCTTCGGGATAGAAAAATACAATTTATTTTATTTCCATGTTCCCATTATCTCTTAACTTATTACAGAATAACAGGTTTCTTACACGAATTTTTCAAGTTATTCCATCACCGATCAAAAAGGCACAATTATGTTATGTTGATGTATTGTGGATATTACGATTAGTGAATACAAACACGAACTTCCATTGTTTTAAAAGTTCAAGGATGTGATATAAGTTACTGATATATATAACTAAAATTTTCTCATAAATAAACTTTCATCCAGATACATAACTCAAAATAAGACAATTGTGTCAGAAATGAAATATTTTTTATATAGCAATAGTTTATTTTTTAATTCATCACATAAAACCCATATTGTGAGTTTACATAAAGTAAGAAGTTTGTGCCACAAATGCATTGAACTCTGAGTCGTATGGATATATACTATGAAAAAATACGTTTAAAATTTTTATAGAACAATAATTCAAATTTCTTCACTAAATCATTCAATGATAGTATATTATTTAAATTAATGTGAAATATAACACCGCATCTATGAAAGCAAATTTTGAAAAAAATGGTTTAGTTAAATTTTAGGTGCAAGTAAGATTACTTATTATTTATACGCAAAATTATATTTTTGGTCGTGATAACTATGCTGATTTAGTGCAACTTTATTCATTTTATATGAACAAATTTTCTAGTGTTTTTATTAGAAAGAAAACGACACCAACACCTCCATATTAATAAAACAAAGACTTAGTAAAAGAACAACGTACAAATTTATAATTCACTGATTTAAAAGTATGAAAATGCAGTATTCTGAGAAAAAATAATTAAGCTGTACATTGTTACGAAAAAACGTCTACGTGTGTTATTCTATCCCTTTAGAAAGAAGCATAAATGTACGGTTTAAATCCATGTTGTTGAGGTTGGATTTAAGATGTTACTTTTAACTGTGCGTACATTTAACTTACATACATGGCGCAACACTTTCAGACTTGGGTATATAAAGTCTTACAATAAATCATGAAGAACAGTACAGTCACTTTTTCCGAGGACTTCTGCATGTCGCATAATATACATGCACAAATCAATCAGATAAATGTTCTTAGGACTTCATTCAATTCCCATACTGCTTGGGATCACTGCATATTCTGCCTCTTAATGAAATAAAACTTCATCGAGGTGGTTCAAACGTAGAGGCCTTAAATCCTCTTACGTTTCCATAAATTACCTCTTGATGCTCATACATCACGCAGAAGCATCTGCGTCAAAAATGCGTATACTAGGCACACTCAACAGCTTAACATGCCACACTTCAGCAGAGTAAATACATTTTATAGCTGATTCAACCTTGTTTCAAAATACTAACTAAAATGGGAGCTTAAACCGTACTGCATTAAACCAGGAAATCTCCATGAAACAAGGCCATCTCTCAGACAACTAAGTCTGCGTATTGGATACGTCAACATGATTTACATTAATCTAATAAGATAAATTATATGGAAGTGAACAGGAGTGCGAGATGAGCAAACAGCAAAGAGCTAGCTCAAAAGGCGCATACTGGAGTTGTGTAACTTGTGAAGAGAGAAACATATAACGGAATGAAGGACGGTGGGCTGACATGTGTACACACTGGAACAAATCCGCTAGAGAGCAGCGCCAGCGTAGAGGAGGATGCACGGAAGGTCGGACGGGAGAAATGGCGTTTGTTACAATAATAGTCGTCGTTCGCACATCTTTGTCTAACAGTGGACGGATTGTTCTTAGGCGTGACTCAACAGAAATAAAAGTAGCTTATTATTACGGGTGTAAAAGTAAATATGAGGTACTTGCAATAAATTTTGACGTATCATTGAAAATTGAACCCAAATTTCAACGACATAAAGTATTGAAATATCTTGAAAATTTTCATATTACAATAAAATGTGTATATCTGACATTAACAATATTTATGGAAAATTTGATTTTGTTAGTTTAAACAAATGATAGTTGTCATCTATAACCCAAAGATGAACTAATTCAAAAACCTTCAACACTGATCTATTCACAAATCTAGATAATCCACCGTACACTGGACTTACTGTATTGGCATTATTCTCGTCTACAATCATAATTATATTGAAATAATAACGACCTTTCTCTGTAGACAATTATTTATTATATCAATATTACACTAGACTTACGTTTTCAAAAGAGAAATTCATTTCTGTTACGAACGCATCATTATCGTCCAACTGTGGTTTTTGCCATTCGCTACATCACCATCAATAAATAAATAAATAAATAATTTTTACCGTCAAAACAGCAGTTGAAAGCTGCTTATGATCATGTAGAGGTTAATAAACTAAGATACACTCCGGAAACAAGTAAGGGACCATCCGATCAAGGGTCCAAGGGTAGTGGCGAATTTAACAATTATAACGAAATCATTTAATGAAATACGTCGTGTTATCCATTTATTATTTCAAAATAAATCGTAGATATTAAATGAAATGAAACTTCGAGATGAATTATAACAAAAGTTTAAAATGACATTCCCACCAATGGAAAATCCGCCACTACCCGGAGGAAAACCGGGAAAGAATAATTTGTTTCTTTATAAGCGAAATATAGCTCACGAAGATTTTTTGCAGATTAATCAAACCCTTCCACTTTGCAATATTTGTCATGATACTACATGACTGTGTCCAATTCAAATTGTGTATCAAGTTATATTGGGATATAGTTAAATCTCGCTGCCATATACCTTCTCACTAGTTGAGTACACACGACCTAGACTACGATTATTTTGTATTATATCTGCAACTTTATTTTTACAACAATATAATATTACAAGATGCTATTAAATCGAAACACAAACATAACAATGAAAAGTTTCAAAAAAGAATATGCTTAAATCATTAATCTATCAAAAAAACATTCATTTTATATAAAGTTAATGTAATTATTGGAAGATCTACGACAGAAAATGCATGTTTATTAGTAGTTTATTATTAAGAGTTCTTTTATATATTGTTCGTAATGAGGAACGTGCATGAAACTGTAGGTTGTGAATAAGAAATTCAAAAAATTACCATTTATCTTCATCATTTCATATGCATACTCCTTTTTTGCATATCAAATGCAAAATCAGAAAAATTAAATTGTTGTTTATTGACTTGAAAACCGAGAAAAGCCACTTTAAAAAGTGTAAAAAATAGTGTCCCGCGTGACTTTAGTCCAAAAACGTTCTTGAAGAAACTAGATTATTTTTTATAACGACCATTTTATAAAAAATTGGTAGTGCTTTAATAAAGTTTATAAAATATCCTCCTTATTTCAATTCGTAACAAGATATACAAAAGTGCATACAACGTTTTTCTATTGAAAATTGTGATCTAAAAGTATTATAAGATAAATTCTAGATGAATATATGAATATATTCTTATTGAAAATATTGTTGGTTATAAATTACACAATTTAAAGCGTATCAATATTTCACTCAATATCTTTATTAAAATGAAGTGTGCATTTACATATTTCTTAACTTTTGCTAAGTTCAGTACACAATGTTCTGGTGTATAATCATATCACACGTATTTTTTCTAACTACAAATTAACAAAGTATATTGCATAATTGTCATAGAAATTAGAAACTCTAGAATTGTTTTCTCTATTTTTATCATGATTCTCTGTAATTTTTTGTCAATTGTTTTCTTCTTAACGGAATATTTAATAATGTAGAAACAGGGTAATTAAAATTTTAAACTACTAAATAAAATTTCGTCGTCAAATATATTATTGTATACCATCATTCACAAATGAACAAACTAAAAATACAGTAACTTACTGCTTGTAAATAATATAAAGAAATTATTTCATAGAAACATTGATCAAATGTGTTAAAGAATAAAGAGACGTCATGTAATTAGAATATGAATCAGCGCATTGGAGAACTTCGAAAGTGTTCCAATTTTATCTCCTTCAGTTGCTAGATGCGTCGCCAGATTTGTCGTAATGCGACGTGGCCGAATCGTCAATTTCTCAGCGTATGTTTTAAGATTTTCCTAAGCAATGTGAGAGTATGAATGAAGGTTTCGTTCATTACAACTCCCAAACATATATTTCGAGTTGATTTATGGTATAAACCAATTTCAAAAATCTGTGCGCAAATGTCATCGGGAATCAAACCAACAGAATAGCGACAGTTCTCATATAGTGGAGCTTTATTTTGAAGAGAATGAATACGTAACTTGTAGAGTAAATACATTTTTATTAAAGTTTGATAATCAATAGCCAGTGTGGAAGTTCACCACAAAATAAATTGTTGCCGTTTTACTTTAATTATAAATAAAAATGTCATAAGGTGTTAGTAGAATCAACTATATTAACGGGGTTTTGGAAATATCTTAGAAAATTTTAAATTAAACTTTTTAAAATTGTCATCGAAAAGTCTAATTGAAAATTCTTTAAAATTTCCTTATGTGTACGTAAATATTCTCAATTATTATTTCTTTTGCTACGTGAATGTATTTTTACCCAGATGAGACATAATGTTTGTTGAAAAACACGAAGATTACATGAATAGGCTCTTTTGAATCGTTTATTTCGCTCTCATAGAGAGTAGTATTCTCATACAAGAATCTTGGGGCAAATACAAGGTTCCATCTCTCTCTGAGAATATACACCACATTATTCCATGCACAAGTATGTGCTATACTGATCTGCGTTAATTATATATATANGCATATGGGAATCAGGGGAATGAAAAGACGGATGAACTGGCAAATATGGGATCCAAGGGCTACTTTGTTTGTCCGGTACCTTTCTTTGGAATATCTCCACGAAAGGTGAGACTGGAGGTTGTTAATTGGACACACTAGCAACATCTCACCATCTGGAAGTCACAGAATATAGCCAGACAGGCCCGCGCGCTAATCGCTGGACCAAACCAGGAATATAAGAAGGACTACTAAACTTAGGTAGGAGTCATATAAGGAATCTAGTAGGTTTACTAAAAGGCCATAATACCTACGGAGACATGTACACATTATGGGGAGCAGTCAGGATCCAATGTGTAGGAGATGCGGCATGAATGAGGAGACCTCCATGCATGTACTCTGTGCGAAGCGCTTGCTCAAACTAGACACCATTACCTAGATTTGTTTTACGCGAACCTAGAGGATATCTGGTGTCCAATCCAAGACTAAAATTCAATCTCTGGTGTCCTTTTGCGAGACCCTGGGTATGGAATAACCCTGACTGTACTAAGAGGTACAAAGGGTCTTTTAGGTCTATGTGCGGGGCTCCTCTAGAGGGAGGCCACCCATACTTTAATCTTATATAATCTAATATGTGTTGTAAAAGTAAGTAACAAATGAACCTCGTTTCTGCTAGCAAATATACCACCAAATTATTTATTGTTTCTATGTGTCCCGAACCTGTTACAAATAGCTCAAACATGGGGTAAGTTGTAACACCATTTTAGAAAAAGTGTCAAGAAAAAACATGGGTAAAGATTTTTAATTATGTTCTACTTGGATTTAGTAAACAGATATATATTTGAGCAATTAAATTGTTTACAGTAAGAAAAATATTTGTTTTTATAAATTACGAGAGATTTTCTGAAAATTGTTACAGCTCCGCTTCTTGATATGAAGGGAATATGGCCACACATATTATATAATCACTCTCGTCTGAGAAAACATTTCTGAGAAACATTTCTTCAAATATGATTCATGCTTTTTTGAGAGAATGCCAACTTATAGACTCCATGTATATTAATCTGATACCTGGCGGTGTAGTTTATCGGAATTTAAGAGATTTCTGTTTGTTTTTTGAACTCAAAAATGGGAAAATATCGATCCACATTCAAGTACTTATAAAGCGGCTCTCTTCATATGAGAATACTAGCAGAGATCTATGAGATCTATGCTAGAGTTGAAACTAGCGAGAGGTCTATGAGATCACCTCAGAAGTCTGTGGGTCTCACAATTTTAATGTCAATAGTGGAGTACCATTCTTTGTTAAACTGAGCGAAATCAACGATTCAAAACACGTTGAATTGGGTGCCTATTTCTGTCATCGATAGAGATTTCGAGTTTATCAATTAACTTTATTCCTCATATGGTTAAAAATACATTCATGAGCAAAAGAAATTATCATTGAGAATATTGACGTGCACATACGGAAATTTTGAAGAATATTCCATTACATTTTTCGATGACGATTTTGAAAATTTATATTTAATTTTTCATGTGCAATTGTGTCTGAGATATTTCCAATGAATTCGACGGAATGTCAATAATTACGAAAGAAAGTGTAGAAAATAATGCAATTGAATCTGGGAAATGTAAGGAACTTAATTAATTGCATTATAAGTAACAATGCTTTATTGTCTGATAAACGCAGAAATTGTGCATGAGTACAACTCAATTGTATCTCAAGAAATTCATATGATATCTTGCGATGAAATTCAAATTCTGTGATTAAACAATATCTATTTTACAGTAAGATGAAAATTTTTAACGGAGAATTTTAACTTGTTTTGTATTCCCTAGTAAGCGTTGTGACATGACGAAGCAGTTTCAAGTTTGCCTATAATTGGTCGAGCGAATGTGAGGAACTTTGTCCCCGTCGCAGAGACGTGGTGTTACAAACCTAACAGCTCCAAATCTCGGTGCGCGCAGGACTTACAACATTTCCGTCAATAGTTTTATATTACCAGGATGGTACATACACATCATTTTCAGCTTTTCCTTCAGGGACAAGAATAAACAAATTTTGGGTGAAATCCCCCTTTAGCAAACAGCGTGTGAGAGAATAAAATCTATCGAAATGTGACCACCGCCTAGAACATCTCAGAAAGTTCGGGATATTTAAACCCCATAAGCGTTGAAGTAGTATTTCAATTGTCGTGACTGTTCATTTGAAAGTTGCCGAATTCAAAACCATTGCACATACTTTCTCAAATACGCTTCTCTGTCTGCAGCATAGAGGGAAACAATTCTATAGTGAAATGGTCATATCTAGCGTGGTCCTCTATCTTTTTGTCGTCTTCCAGTTCTCTGTACATATTCAAAGTAGCTAGATGAACTTATTACTGTCTTTTATTTACCATCTTGAAGTTGCATAGCCCGAAACTTGATGTCTAGACGACGAAAATTTACAGTGTAGTCTCAACGTCAAGCAGCTGTACACAGATGATATTTTGAAATTCTGTAGGTTAATGTTGGCGAATACCTAATTATTATTTTAAATGATGTTATTTTCAAATGTATCAATCTAACAAGAAAATATTTCAAGTATATTCAAAATACAGAAACGTTTGGATACATAAAAACTATTTTTTTGGTACGTCGAGCAGAACGGTCGTGTGCCTGACTGAACGGAGTGTGTAGTGTTAGTGTACCGCTTCGAGCGGGTAGACGGCACTGACGGTGTTTCTTTTTCCTTTATAGAAATTGGTATAGTGTGGAAAAAATTATTATAGTGAAAAGTTTGTTTTCAGTTGTGCAATGTATAAGGGCAGTGCCCCTGTTCAGGCGCACGTGAGCATTGCCTCCCGCCCCAATGTGAAAAATGCTGTGGTAATTGACTATGCAGAATCCATCACGGTTGGGGACTGCGTAAGGAAAATCACGGACGTGGTTACTGCAAGGTATGTTACGTATGTATCTCGTATAATAGGCGAAAACGTGTGTTCATTGAAGGAAGAATCAGTGGAAAGGTAGTAAGTGAAGGGCATCAGAAGGAACATCAGAATTCCAGTGAGAAAGTTTGGTAACGGAGCGGTAAAGGTGTTTTTGCGCCATGTATTACCTAGCAAAGATGACGTATTTATTCATAATATGCTATCAATGTGGGAACGTCGTAAGTGATATTAAAGAACTGAGATTAGGACTCGGAAATGATTTGTCTCACGCCATTTGCGTATTTTATTCCGAATGTGGAAAAACTGTCTGGAAGAGTGAACACAACTTTTCAGGGAATGACTTGGACTATTTATTTGTGTAAGGAAGATAATAAATGTTACAAATGCAGGAAATATGGACACTTTTCTCGGGAATGTACGGATCAGGAAGAAATAGAAGAACGAACAACTGAGGTGGAGAAGAAAGACAATAAAAGTGGAGGTAGCAGTATCGATGGAACATTACCTTCTTCTTCGAATCAACCGACACTCTCGGAAGTGGTGCAAGGACAAAGCGCCGAGTAAATCCGATCTGATAATGGGAGGGAAGCGGCGAAGATAAGTAAGAAGAGACCACTTGCAGAGGAGGAAATGAAAGTGGCGAAAAGACCAGAAAACACAAGGAATGAAGAAAAAAATTCGCACGGGAGAAGTGACAATATTATAGAAAATGCAATAAAAGAAAATGCAGAAGTGAAGGAAATAGTTGAAAATTTAGGTGCGGTTCCTAAATGTTTCGGAAAGAAGGATGAAGAAAAGAAGATTGATATTTATGAATCGTCTGTGGAATAGAAAAAAGGTGGGGGAATAGAACAATCCAATATGGACATGACAGAGAGAAAACAAGTGCGAATAAAAGTAGTCAGAATAATGACGAAGGAAGACAGTTAGTTATGAATGAGGTAAGTAATAATGAATTTCATGGGAACCTTATGAATGATATACCAGGTCAGAAAATGCCCTGTGACTAAAAGACAAGCAGTAACTGTAATGTCAGTTAAACACAAAACTTTAAGTATAGTAAATGAATTTACGAAAGATCAGGATTGATTTATCCCCGAATTAAATTTAATGGAACAAAAAGTGAATATCAAGAAAGGAAAAATCATATTCAAGAACTGAAAAGGTTAATAGAGAAAAAAGACGCAAAAATGAAACTTTTTTGTTTGTTTCTTGGTGTTGTTTTCGGATTTGGAAAGAGCTTTCTCGGGTGGGTTCAAGCATTGTACAAGGAAGCAATTTCATATATTCAGATAAAAATTTCATGTCAAAAGAAATAAAAATAAAATATGGAGTGAGACAAGGTTGCCCATTATTAGTAATGTTGTTCTGCTTAGCTCTAAACCTCCAGGTTAATGAAATACATGCAAAGTTAAGTAGATCTTCTAAATTCTGAGAACAAACTGCAGTTAAAGCTTATGATGATGACGTAACAATAGTTACAAATAATAACAAGGAGGTGGTAGATGTCTTGCTAATGATAGATAAAAATTGTCAACAGTACGATGCAAAAACAATTTCAGGAAGACAAAATACTTGCAGTTGGGAAAGGATGAAACTATAAACATGAAAAAATAGAAAGAGTTTCCGAAATAAAGATTCTGGGTTTATGGTTCAATAAAAATGTAAAAATCATGGCATACAAAAATTATGATATAATAGTAAATGCTCAACCAGGACTTCTTGAAGATTTAGTTCTAAGTTATTGGAATATGCAACAAATAGTTTGGTTTGTGCAGATGTATCTTTTAGCTAAAGTATGGTACGTTGCTCAGATCCTACCAATACAAAAAGCATGTTGCACAAGTGTAAAAGAAATGGGTTGAGCAGGTAT
Source organism: Laupala kohalensis (assembly GCA_002313205.1). Lineage (NCBI taxonomy): Eukaryota > Metazoa > Arthropoda > Insecta > Orthoptera > Trigonidiidae > Laupala > Laupala kohalensis. Next base: position 1,224,817 of record NNCF01126214.1, read on the forward strand.
TGTGGAGTGGGTGTATGTTTAGAGTGCCCCTGCAAGTGCTGTGTAAGCCCAAGTCTGAAGGTGATTATGGCCTGAGAGCAACTGAGGAAAAATGTGAACCAATATTTGCAAAGGAATTAGTAAGGTAACTTCAGGATGAAAATACATTCTCAAGTTATTGATCACAATATTGAATATATGAAATAGGAGCGGAAAACCCTCAAAATCTGCAAATTATTCCTCACAATCTCAATATAGAACAGCGAAGTATGAAATGTGTAGTATATTGCAATGTAATATAAAAAATGTATTATAAGATAATAATAAATTTATTGTCAAAATAGCAGTACAAACTGCGTATGACCACATGAAGGACAATAAACTAATTTACTCTCCGGAAGCAAGCAAAGGACCGTCCCATCAATTCCGATCAAGGGCCCTAAGGCAGAGGCGGATTCAAAAATTTCAGCAAAAATTCTTAGATAAGATAAAAAGTTAGCTGCGAGTTATAATAATAATAGAATGTCAATATGTTTGTAATTTAACGCAGAAAATTTACATGTAAAAATTATTATCGAACTATAGATTATTATGAGTATAGTGTTTAAACACCATAATAATTGAAATAACACTAAATTCACGATTTATTATTACAATAAACATTCCCCTAGACAAAGCCTAGAGAACCTGTATAAGAAATCCGCCTCTACTCGAAGGAAAACCGGAGCAAAACCCGGGTCAGGACGGGGATAAATAACAAAATACTGACATCAAAGTAAATTTATAAAGAAAAACTAAATTATTTCAAATCTAAGGTAAGAGTGTGGGAAAAATATCCTGTGGTCAATTGGAAATATGTGTGGAAAAATATCCACGGTAAATTCCTGCCAAGTATGGTATCTGCATTGTGGTACCAAGTAATTCACGATATTATGCTCACAAGAAAAAGATTACAAGAAATTAATTTGTCACAGAGTAGTAAATGTTTAGAATGTGGCATGGAGGATACATTACTACACAAACTAATGGAATACAGAGCAATCAAGGTTTACTTGAAGATGGGCAAAGAAAAAATGGCTGTGTTAATGACATCTGAATGGAATATTAATGATAAGATAAAAATACAACAAGATTACAATTTTAGACCAAACTGCAAAGATAATGCTTTAACATGGTTAATTGGAAACTATACATTTTAAATTCATTGTATCACCAAAATGTAGATACATTAGAAATGCAAGAGTATTTTAGAATAACATGGAAATGTTTAAAACAATGACGAACAAAACGTTTTTGGAAATTAAATAAAAAAATTTGCATATGGAGAGCTATTAAACAATGTTTCATATGAATAGAGAAACGGGGTGCATACTGTAAAGTAGAATAACTAAGGACATATTGGATATTGGATGAAGTACACGTCTTACCGCTATGGTAGGGCGGTAAGTTTTATTAAATATCAAAAATAGTGGTAGCGTTCGCACCTTCAGAAGAAAAGAATCTTGAATCAAATGCTGGCGCTGTCGGATACCTGATGACGGACGTTAAATAAAGAACGTTTGCTATAAGCCTGTGATTAAATAAGGTAAGACAATGGAGTTGTAATAAAAATGAATATCGTCAAGTAATTCGGACAGAGAAGAAAGCATGCAGATGAGTAGATATGTACTCACGTCGAATCAATATTACATGCTTATTGGTTGGCAACATCCTATACTATGGGTTCTCTCTTCTTATCTTGTATATTAGCTACTTAAGTTGTGAGAGCTAATGCTGTACGCTGTGATAGAGAAGGACGAAAATTCATGTCATAGCAGACGGATGTTAGCTCTGCAAGCTCATGTGTTGTCTGCCCGACTGGCAGCCAATATATTAGCTACCCCAGCTTTTTTTCGTGTAGTTCTGCCAGTTTTGTGTATAATGTTTGCATTTATATGAAAAAGACAGATCCATTTCTTTATTATAAGAATAAAAGTTCATATTAGATTAGATCAACAAAAATCGTTTTATTTTTTTACTAAAATTTCTATTTTATATATCCCTTTTACACCATAATTCTTAACAAATTTGTTTTTGACAGACACAGGATTGTAACATTTTATTATAACAACGATATTTTATAATTTGTTTTAAAAGACAATTAACTTCTATATTGAGATTATTTCAGAAATAGTCATCCTTATGACTCTCCCGACCGCTTTAATTACGATTAAGTCATCACAATTTGAACAGAAGTGAATTAATAACTGCTACCTTAGTCACTCCTAAGCTACTTAAATTTAAAAGGTACCACAATTTCTCATCTTATTACGTTTGCGTGTTACACGTTACCACGTGTCAATAATGATTTTTTTCTGTCACTCTATTAATTATTTTTTAAATAATTTTGAAAGTAGGAACGAAAATTCATTCAAACTAGGTTAGCAAGCTACATAATATCGAGTAGTAATCTGTATGGTATAGTATTTTAGGATTTATTAAACAATAAACGCGAAAAATGACACCACACAGCGTATATTTACATGCGAAATATCAACATATTTCGTAATTAACAGAGATCAACAAACATTTTATTTAATCATAAAAATTTTGGTATGAATCCAGAGATAGAAAAACAAAAATAATGCGAGAATAAATATATTTTGTAAAAACCCTCATTTCGAAATAAAAAATGAATAAATTTACTGTCATTACATTGGATTGTAAAGGAAGTAATAGGAATTTCCCAAGTAACTGGTTACAAATTATTCCAGATTAGTCAAGGTTACTAAGAAATATAATTTAAAAAGCATTTTCTAGAACACACATTAATGTCAATAATAATAATAATAATAATACCCATAGAGTGGTGTGATTTATTGAGAATTAGATTTCAAAAACAATATTTCAGTACTTACTTGATCAGTCACATTAAAAGATAAACTTCCAAGAAAATACACGAAATTTTTTTTGATAAAAGTGAAATATTTTTTTCATAAGCTTTTACGGATTGGGTTTTGAAGACATATATTTCATACTTAAGCGCTGACATTTTCTGTTAGATAATGACGTCAATATTTTATACCATAAACAAAGCAAATTAAATGACAAAAAATGAAATCCGGTGTTTTATTGGGCTTTACAATATTGCGACATATCAATTCATCGCATTATCTTATGCTCGTTACGATGAGCGATACTAAGCTCTACTAAGTTTTTGGTCTCTAAATGTGTTTATCACGCGAGATCAGGATATTTTTTCGTAAAAAACAAATTCATATTTGAAAATTTGAATTTTTTTTAAAGGTGTCCTGTCAATTACCCTCTGTGAAAATCACAGCTCAGTAAAATCCCAGCCCCTGGAGAGTCTTAGTCACAGAAAAAATAGTAAAATCTTTGTTCACCAACTCACCCACGAATTGACCGGATGGTTTGTTTAAAAGTCACCTCTCTGGTGAAAACTTTCCATAGAGCGCGGAGGGTGTAATTCCAGTTCCTGGGATGTAAATGAAGTGTGAATTGAAACATTGAGGTGTGAACGAAATGGAAGTGTGTGCGTCAATTGAGAATGTGTACGCAAAGTTGGAATATTTACATCCGAGGAACTGAGATAACACGTTCAGCTCACTTTCTCTCACACACCGTGGTACGTTTTGCCAGGGATAGTGCCCATAAAACCCTTAAATTTTTACACTTTGCACTTAATATATTCTAATCTATATGAAATATGAAAGAAATTTGGGTGCATTTCATACCTCACGCCATTCACCCAAAACACGATGTAATACATTCATTTTTACGCCTTTGAAGAGTCCCTATAAAATTTGATTTGTTTTATTCTTATGCTGATAAATGTGAACTCCAGGTTCAAAGGATATATTGTCTGACAATTTTAATAACACTCCATGACATAAAATTATTGAGTGGTAAAATGATGATTGAGTGGTCTATCATCAAATTTAATGGATTTTTTGTTTCGTGCATTTAACAAAGATAAAAAAGTCTTTAAATCGTAACATTTCGACGAATAGTTTAGATTTTACAAGAAATTTTTGAAATGGTGCCTGGGAAGTGGTGCCGAGGTTGAATCATGCCTCGGAAGTGAAAATTTGACTTGGGAGGTTCCCCCGAGATGGTGTAGTATATACAGTCAGTATTTTTAGCCAGTCAGTATTAAATTTGTATTATCATTAATTTAAAAAATACGATGCCGTACATATTAAAAAAAACGGTAAGTAAAAATGTCTTTTGATCGTTCAATATACATATAATTTATTTTTTCCTGAGTAAAAGATGATTAGACTAAGAAAAATCCCAGGCAACGCAGGTTTACTTTTTATATTTATTTTAATAAAGAAGTAAACGCCTCCTGGAACCATTTCTCGATTTGTGTTTTTTTTTCAGGTACGCAATTTTTACTCCATTCATTCCTAGTAATTATTGTTAACAAATGTAATGGATAAACATTCAATAATAACATCCAACGAAATAATCTTTCAGCGCTCTGTATTCGTTCATGGTATGTTGTAGTGCCGCAAAATTCACCGCTAAACAAAACTTAAAATAGAAAATTCACGTACCCCGATTTACATGAAGGGCAAGACTTAGGTAAAAGTTAGTTGGCCTACACTGAAATTTTACTGTAGCACGCGGTCCTAGCCATTAAAAAAAAATCTGTTCTGGAAGCTTACACAACCATTTTCCCTTTGAAATGTCATGCTTGACTTGTAAACGTAAGGTCAATCTTCTTTTTAGAGAAGCTAGTATGTATGACATAATTTAATTTTAAAGTATTTAAGGGCAGTATTTATGAAACAATGCGTCTACGAAAGACAAGTCTGTGACAATCACGTTAAAATGTTAACATTTAGTTTACGTTATATATGAATGTTGACTTATATTTCCCTATTATAAATTCTAATATTTTCTTTAGAATAAACTGACTCTCATCGCATTATTCCCAGACATTGTTTTCCCTGAACGTTTCATTGCATGCAAATTGACTTGTTCAAGAGGTCATGCAGCTGTGTTCACCATAACTCATGAGAAATACGCCAGGACACTGTGATTGATTTTCACTAACTATATATAATTAGTGTTAATGTAAGACCAGTTTATTGCAAGAGTAACGCGTAATTTTCATCAAAGAAAAGATCAGTCCCCAAGACGTGAAAAATGTTATGAATAACAAAAAATCCTCTCATATTACATGGAAAACAGTTAATCACAAAAAGTTACTACTTCACTAATGCTATTTGTGAGAATGTGGGAAACGTCATTGTGAGAGAGTTTTTCTTTTTTGCTGAATACAGTGAACATATTTATAAGAATCCTCTATTTGTAGTTCATTCATACGTTCTATCATTTTCCGCTTGGTGATTTTGGTTTCAAAAACGATCTGAAGACGCATTGCTATCGGTACTAAAATGAGTAAAATGATTCTTCGCCTACGAAAATTGTCATTCGAGTCGTCGTAAAACACAAATGTCTTTTAGTTACAAACTCCAACAGTGCTGCTCCCATCGGATCAAACCGCACCCATCACTGCCACCAAATTGGTTCAAAATTAGCCCTCATCGGGGTGGGGGTGATCTAGGCAAGTGATGGTGCACGACGCAGTGGTGAGGGGAAAGCAAAGGAAGAGAAGAAGGGGAGGGTTCAGAAGAAGAGGAGTGGGGATGGCTAAGATAAATCGCCTGGGTGCTTCCTATGACGGGGAACAGCGATTCCCCGGAGGAGTACATTCGTTGGCGAATCGGATTGCCATTTCCGTCGCGGTCAGAGCGGCCGCCCGAGGTGCCAGGGCGCAGACCGAAGCTGAGGCAGGAGGATGAAGAGACGTAAGAGAAGGGTAGACCTCGTGCAACGACCGGGCGGATGGAGCAAAATAAGCGTTCAGAACCCTAAGGGTGAAAGAGGATCTGGTGAGATCGCTAATTTCGTATTAATGGGAAATGTCTTCCAAGTTTGGGGCTATTGCAGTTGTTCGTTTAGTGATATTGGATTCGACTTGTTTCTAACGACAAATGAGATGACATGGATTAAATACTCAGCCAGACTTCCCTGAATTGAGTGTTTCATTTTTAATACTTACGGCATTAAACCTGGAATGAGAAAGTTATTTCTCGTTATTTTGGAATAGAATACTATGTAAAGAATTGAGAATTCTATATTTTCATTTTTTAGTCTGAAAAGAATTAAAAGTCATGGAATGTTGAAATATGGATACTTAGCATATGTAATACGGAATTAGCTTTGATTTACAGCGATATAAATTATTCAAAGAGTACATATGTGCTGTATATCAATTAAAGATATATAGTGATTATTTATGGCATAATAAATTGATAAAATCTACAGAAAAGATATAGTACAACGGTGTACAAATTAATACAATGTAAATCTAGACTGAAATTATTTACTAGAGTATGATATGAATTTTTGATCAAGTATTGTGAATTGATCAAGAAATAAAATTGTTCAAACATACAAGTGAATCTGGGGAATTGAATTAGATTTAAAATAGGAAAAATTAACGAAATTTTCTCAGGTACGTTATTTATTTATTTATTTCAGTAATTTTCTCTGAACAACCATTAGAATTTTTAAAGAACTGGACAATTATGAGTGCCATTTTTATGCATCATGTAGGAATCAAACTTGTTATTTTAGTTTAAAAAAAACATTATTCCTCATTCAAAATTCAAAACGCTTTCAAGATATAAATAAGTTGATCTACTCTCTATGTAAAACATTAGAACCGCTAAGTCTCAAGCGAAGGGAAGGGAAGAGAGTGCACAGTGTTTGCAAGTGCAGCAATGAAAGCGAGCGATGGGTGGGTTGGAGGGGAGGAAATGGAGGGGTGGAGAATCTGCAGCAGACCGTTGCGTCGCTGCAGGCGTACGACCTCGAAAGCAGGTTTTTGCAAAGCGGTTAAAAGGCAAAGCTTGTCGCGATACGATTTACTCCGATACTAGCTGCGCGCTCTACTCACCATCACTAGACCACCTCTGCTCTTTGCTCTACCAGCAGCGAACACAAGCGTTGGATGTAGAGGTGGTCGCATATTTGTGGTTATGTTTGCGTTCACATTACATATTCACTCGAATTTTAGATCAAATGTAAATAATATACACCGAGATTAATGTAAGAAATAAATTAATAATCAGATGGTACCCAACATATTTCAAAGTTGAAAAATATTTTTATTTTTGTATAATTTTTACTACATATTTGAAGTAAACTTATAAAACAATATTTTCTCATTTTTGTCTAATAAAAATTCATTGTATATTTACTTAGTGTTCTACATATCATTTTTCGTAAAGTACCTTACTTGAACGTCTCACCGAATACATACCATCATTATTCTACTTGTTTTTTATGTATACTTGTCATAATCCCCCCTTTTTCTTCTGTTTAACTTAACTACCAAAAATACGATATGATTACAAGGATAATATTCAAGGTAAATGAAAAATCGTTTTCTAACAGCGTTTATTTATAAAGGTAATTTAAACTTGAATTTGAAATAATTTTTTTGTTGCAACGAAAAGTGTAGGTCTTGTTAGAAGTCAAAAGTAGACTAACATCTCATAATAGCGGTAACATTATTTCGTCTAATGTTTTTAACAATTATGGACCTTAAAAATGAAATTCTAAATAATCGTTTTTAATACTATTTAGGGGTACATAGTAGATCCACAAACCCGTACTAAATAAAAGATAGGCCTCTCAATCAATAACATTGACATTGATTTTTGCATGATTAAATGATGCTCAACAAATTAAAGTGTACCTCAAAAGACTGGGTAAATCTTCACTGACACACTTAATACAACCTCATTTTCTCATTTTTCTATTAATCTTATCACCTATTAAGTTATACGAACAGAAATATCTTCGGTCGAGCTCACCACAATTACATAATTTTCCTTTTTATAAAGAAGATTTGTTTCAAGTAACTTCTTTAGTATTTCTCCATATCACGCTCACAAAATTTCACGAGTTATGAAAAAATGTTCCGGTAATATTGTATAGGACTCATAAGTTGTTATAAGCTAGCATTTTAAGGTTTCCAAATACTTTAAAATACATTGGTACAATGAACAAAACCGTGTACGAGGTAATTATCATTGACAACGAAGCCTAATTCTACGTACACTGAAACGTTCTTGTAGGCGCGGACCAGTGTCACCGCAATTTCATTTCGTCCTTTCATGGATTGCTCTGGCATCTAATTTACTCCACGTATTTTTCCCCTCAATTTCCGAGTTAGATAAATGGTTAACTTCTAAGGCCAACCGAACACTATACAGGCTTACACATAGTATATAGAAATTGCAATATTTGTTTTCAAGTGATTGTCTTATTTCATTGCTCTCTATTGGTAAGGCAGTGAGATACAAGTAGAGATGAGAGTAAGTACCCCATATGCCAGTTGTATTATTTAAAATAATTGAAAAAATACTGAAGCACCCTGACATAAAATATGATAAACTTTTTATTCTCATATACTGTGAGGTTTGTTTACGAAATAAGCTCATGTATACTGCAAATGAATAAGTGTGGATGAGTAGTTTTTCCTTCACCAGATTCGAAAATAGAATGAATGTTTTTATCAGTTTGTCTCCTTGTATTTACAAATTTACATTTACAAATGTAAGACTGTGTGTGGAAGAAACAGAAAATTCATTTCTATTTAGGAAACCTTAACTTGTAATCTCTGAACATCATTGCATTGTAATTCTGCATCAAGGAATCTCTGTTTTACAGTGGTTTCAGATACTATGTAACCGAAGTATCTTAATTTATTCACCATTATGCTCCATTCCTATCTAGACCAAATGTATAAAATTCATTTCCAATATCAAGTTATATTCTTTTAAAGTAATTCTTTTATTCAAAAGGAATTACCACCTGGAATACACCAGAAAATAGTGTTGAATTCTGCAGCAGTCTGAAATATTTCTCAGGAACTAGAGTTAAAATATTTCAGTTTATTTAGTTTTACACGTGAAATCAAGTGTTCATCTCTAACATATCTTTGTTGAAGTAATTAAAAGTATTGACAAAATGAACTAAAACGACTCTATCTGGAAATGAGATCTCCCGACCATATTTATGGTGGACCGATGCGTGCAGTCTTAACCGAGAAACCATTACCGTGCAGAAGAAAAGGAACTTACTTTCAAACAATATTAAGTCAATAAATAAGTCGTAAAATGGGATAACGGGAAGCAATAATAATTAATTTAAATAAGTTCCTGACATTTATTTCACTTAATGACCTAATAATTCTGTACATTCGCATACTTATCCCATCTCTTTACTAGTCCTTGAAAGCCGGTGGCAAAGAAATCTTTTGGTTGCTGTCGCAGCCAACGAGTAACCTCTTGGATTGCGGCATCGTTAGTTACAAAATGACGGCCACCCAAATGACGCTACGTCATCGATCGTCATTACGAATGATTTGTTATACACTCTGCACTGACTACAGTTGAAACATTCGCAGGACGACCGGGACACTCCCTATCTCCACTCCCTGATGCTTTGCTCCATACACGGGATGCATTTTGCGGCGCACTTCTTCTGTAGACAGACCTTTGGCACACAAAAGACGCACAACTGCGCGCTGTTATTCTCGAGTACTCTCATGCAACACAACCGTAATCGTGCACTGGCTGCCTCTGACTGACTTCGTGTCTACGAGATGTCACGCAGCGTATACGGCAAGCATACATATACTGCCATCTGCTGGCAAAAAAATACTCTCGCAATTTTAAACGCTATAAGGGAAACAGACGTTTGCGACTTATACATGGACGTGTCCTTCTATGTACTAAATAAGTACATTAATGTTCAAAAACAAGAATGTTTGTAAAGGAACTTGCGCAAAATCATTTTGGGATATCATATAGCTCGTGGCCGCAACTCTGGATCGGTCGTTGCAGTAGCAGCGTTGCTGTGGTTTCAGCGCATCGCGTTTTGAGAGACGACGGGCCAGCGCCCCGGCCCTTTGGCCCTTTGCGGTCTGCGCCAGGGCCGTGCGGCGAGTCGCCAAGTGCTCCCGCGCCGCGCGTTAACCCGAATGGTGCTCTGTCCCGTCCTCACCCTTCTACCCTCCCTTCTACTTCACCCGTCCCTTCAATCCCCAGTGCAAGCCTCAACCAAACCCTGAGCTGTGTGCCAGGGCTGCAAATACGCCAAGGAATCCTTAAGAGGGAGAGCACGGCTCCATTGTTTTGTAACCTGTATTGTTTTGTATATTTAATACTCTTTTTAAGGTTTCTTCGAGTTTATCACGTGATATATGTTGTTTGCGAAACGTATTTTTTATAAAATAATAAAGGAGGAAAAGAATTCTAAAATTGCAGAATGAGAAATAAGGATAGATATCCAGTTTTAAAACGCATGTGTAGGGTATGAAAAATCCACATGACTAAAGAATTAATAATGAGCTACATTTATTGCCTTCGACCCCACACTTTCCTAATTTTTTGTTCTACGATTGAATGGCAGTATAAACAATAAATATAATTGAGTGAAATGAAATTAAAAGAAAATGTTTTAAGTTTTAGAAGTTGTTTTGATCTATTCTGTGCGCAATTATAGTAATATTGGTAATTTTTTTTACTTCAATTCCTTTGGTGTGTTTTTGGTGCAATAAGAATAAATGAAAATTTTCTGATACTCCCATATGTGCGCAAATATATCGATTCACTTTGGTTACAACAATATTTATATTTGGTGATGAACTTCATGTTCAGTTCTCAATCATTAAAGTTTCTTTTTCAACAAGTAATCAATCGATTCGTTATAAATTCTATTTTGTCGACTCCGGAACAATTTACATTTATGAATATACGAGAGTGGTGAGTTTCTATGTAATACAAAAATCCCATCCCTCTCTAAAGCGTTTAAAATCAGATTTTTCAACTCTACTTCTCGAATGGAATATAAAACACTAGTCCTTTATTTCCATCCAGGGGCAACGTTCTATATATGTACCACAAGAGACACTTCATCGCGTATCGCTAAATTGCGAACCGAAATGTCTCGATGGGAGAATCAATAAGTGTCTCGACTCATTTCGTGTATTTGCGGGAAACTGATGAAAATATAGGGAATAGAAACGAGAGAATACGACAAAAAGTGGATACACTAGTCCTACTTGTCAAAATTATTAACTGTTTTATAAACATTTCTTTGTAATTGATTTGTTTAATTAACAGATTGTTTCATTGCTTAATTTATATAAAATTGTTCTAAAAGAATATTACACAATGGAAGAACAGAAAAAGTAGTTTTCCTTAATTTTAATATTTACCGAAAATGTAAAAATAAAATATTGTAATCGGAGAACAAAAATTGAAAGAGATAATCACTATTTGGTTGTACTGGTCACGAACATGATAAATACTTCGCCGTATAAGTTTCAATAGGATATTTGAAATTACTTATTTACATTATATCAAAGAGTTTGTTAGTTCTGAGCAACTTACGATATCATTTTATTTGTTTATAATAAACTAAAAAATGATTGTTCAGAAAAAAGTAATGGCAAATAGTTGAGAGAGTTAAAACGTCGTATTATATCTTAAATAGTTGCTAGATTTTCTGCTAATATTCAAAAACGTTTTAAAAGAAACTAGTTTCCAGACTTCATTCCTAAATTATCTTTTGGAATGGGCATCATTTAAAGTAATTGATTGATCTATGTATTTATTTTGGAATTCTATAGAAAATCAATCCACATTTTTATTTTTATTTATGAGATAACGCTTGTCCATATAAATAAAAAATACAGAGACACAAAACCAAACAGAACTAATACCTTTCTGTGTCTTTATTATTGTACGAGTAAATCATACACGCAAATGCAAGAACACATGACGTTTTTGAATACACCAAACCGATCAAATTCTCTACTCTTTGAATGAATATTCTTTCATCAGAGTAAATTTGTCAAAAATCATCTCGTTCTTTCTTAACCAGGAACGAGTCTACACGATAATTGTTGGTCGGGTATTTTACTTCAGTTCGAAGAAACATTGTTAAATAATGAAACGATGGAAACAAATTACGTTGAATAGTCAGAAAAACTAGGTTGTCACATGAAGTATATTCAAAGTCAAGATAATGAAATACGACTTTTACTACATTCTTATCTGTCTTTCGTATCACTGCATAATAAATAGTGCTAAATTGACCAACCAGTAGAGTTACTATTTTGATAATAAAAAAATTTCAGATCAATGACATTTGTACTACTCACAGTATCAGGTCTACTTTACTTTTAGCGCAACATTGTTTCATTCGAATTCCGTTGCCACTAATCGTATATTGTTACTTGGAAAAGGAAATATTCTTCACTTGGAATAAATCAAAAACTTGTGACATAGACTCATCTCATATTAATTCTCTAATTGTGAATATAGCATTGAATCAAAGAGTGGGTTATTACTGCAACTTCATTTTCAATGAAACAATAGTAATAATATAATGATAGCCCTGTGTCATAGAGAGTTAAGTAAACTCAGTTAAATTCGGCTTGCTTTCGAATAATAATACCAAAATAATAAATTTGATACAGATTACAATAAACAACATAGAACATTTACATATCCTAATTTACAAATAATGTATGTTGTTATAATACAAACAAAATAATTTTCCAATTAATTTACTTTTCTATATTAAATAGTATTTTTTCTAATATTTGGTAAATGGTTATTCCACTGATTTAATATTTCTTTATCATTATTCCTATTATTCAGATTGAAAATGTTCAGTCTCTGCATTATCGTGTTATTTATAATACCAACAAAACCGGCTTTCTAATGATGTTTGTTCTTGGCAAAGTTAATAATTCACTTTGTCTAATGATTCTACCGTGTTGAGATAACTGTAGGTTTTCAAAACTAATTACGTGAAAACTAATGTGACAATTGGACATTAAATCTTTGTATCGCCTAATGCCTCCGTCGTGTGCCTATGCCTCAGTCTGTGCTCTCCGCTTCCGGTCGTCCAGCAACTGGCGCGTGGTCCACGCGGGGGCGGGTATTGATTTTAAGGGCGCGACTGGGAACGCAGAGCGCATTGGCCTGCCTCTGACACCCACCCTTCGCTCTTGCACTCTCTTAAAGCTCTGGAATCTGACTTTGCATTACTTGACGTTAATACAATGAACTGGAGGTAAAATTAAAAATGTAGAGGGTTAAAATACAATGGAGCCAATTAAGGTGCGCACTCCTCGTTCGCGTTTTCGACTTTCGAAACAAAATCTTCACACGACTCCTTGAATCTCATAATTCAAAATCAAAGCGTTGCTCGCACGTAGAAGCCACACGCATATAAAACCAGGACTATTTTTCTTCACTTTCAAATATTAGACATAGCTATTAGTTATCTCATACACATAAAACATATTCTTCAATATGATGTTTACAGGATATTCCACTATATGGATTTGCATTTAAAAAAATTATGGATAATGCCTATATTCTAATGAATCTGTACATTTATATAAAAGAAAGTGTTTATCTGTGTGTATGTTGATCTATCCGTCTCTGTGCTATGCTGCTTGGAAATTCGACACACGCGTAGATGAGTGAGTCAGTTCTTACGAGTGAGTTAAGATGTGAGTTAACGTATATACGTTAACCACAAGATGATTATTGCCGTTGCATATGTTTTTGTTTTTTTGTGGCGCTTTAGGGCTCGTCAACATCGAGGTCATTAGAGCCTATCGTCGCATATGGCCGTGCAGATGTAGAAAGAAATACATTCGCATAATTGACAATTTTATTATGAATTTCTCATAAAATGTCAAATTACAAGGACATAAAATGATTAATTACAAGTATTGCATTTGAACTAACGCCGCCACAGTTGCGATTTAATGAATAAAGGAACTATGTTAAAATATTTAAGATATTTTGTTTTCGCCATTTATAAATTATAAAGAGGAGTTAATGTGTAACATTAAAAAAAAACGCACGTGTAATACCCGGCTTGATAGTAACAGAATAAATATTAACTCTCCAAATGTAACCAATTTTACTTCCAATAAATATGCTTTTGATAAATTTAAAAGGAGAAAATTTGTTCATTTTACTATTGAAAACAATAAGTGAATAGTCTTCTCTGTAGTAAATTGAATTCAGGAGATAACTTTTTCTTTCGTTTTATGGAACTTATCAGTACTAGTAAAGCAAAATAAACAAAATAAATATAGATAATATTTACAAATTATCTCTGAAAAGAAGTGATTTAATCAACAATCAAAGTATTACTTGAAAATTAAATTTTGTTATTGATCCGTCAATAAAAAATTAGATATTTATTAGAGATTCATATTAAAAAATTAGACATTACTTGATTAGATGAATAAAATAAAAGGAAAAAATGAATATCTATGAGTTATGTGTGTTAAAGGGAACAATAAATAAATATTTGAATATACTTGGCAAAATATAATATTAATGGCAATAATGCGATGTGGAGGGAAAAAAAACAAGACAAAAAAATTATTAAATATACTATTAAATAGACCATAGAGCAAAATCAAAGATATATATATATATATA